>MU751589.1:101073-119018 GCA_026770625.1 Nicotiana glauca
AAGTGGCTACAAAGCATGTGATTTAACTAGTAACCTTAATCAGAAAAGAGAACATATAGCATGTGAATCCATAATCGATTTCATGTACAAACAAAGAGGGCTTTGAGCATGCAATAGACCCATATTATACTCAGGAAGGCTCAGAAACAGAAGGAGTAGAAGAAGTCGAGAAACAGAAGTGCAAGTAGAGAAATTAGGGTTTTTTGGGTACTTAGCTTTTTCGTTCTTGTTTCTATCTTTTCTTTCTTTCTTTCTTCTATTTTCTTTTTCTATCTTTTTCTTCATTTTTCTCTCTTTTCTTGATTTTCCAGCATCAAAAGTCCATAAGCCCTTTTCTTGGCTTTTGGACCTTTAAACAGACTCTTTGAGTCTTTTTGTAAGCTAGACTCTCAGGAAACGGGTTAAGGGTTTGATGGGGTGGTTTTGGGACTAGGAGTGTCCGCAGAAGTGAAGTTCCGACGACATATTTTTTAATATTCGAAGGGTTTGGGGCTTATTCGAGGAAAACTAACTAGGTAGGGTTGAAGAGGGTGAGGAGATGGTCATATGGTGTTAATGACAGACCCTGGTTCATAAGTGGTGATCGCCGGAGTAGGGTTCCGGTGACACTTTTTGGATTATTCGAGACGTTCTAGTAGTTTTTTGGGAGATCTGATAAGATAGGGTGATAGAGGAGAAGGAGGAGGTCATAGGGTGTTCGTGGTGGTTCGATTAACGGATGTGGTGGACCATCGCCGGTAGGGTTCCGGTGATGTAGAGAGAGTGATAGGGCGGCTAGGGTTTTCACTCTGAGACGATGAGTGTATAATGTGTATGTAATGTTTTGATTGTATATTTAAAAGCCTCAAATAATCTGGAACCGTTGGATTAAATGTACCAACTGTCCAGATGCAATTACACCCAAAACGACGTCGTGTGAATTAATAAGGCTCTCATCCTCAACCGTTAGATGAATCAAACGAACGGTCTTGATTGTTTTAGATGAACGGCGTCGTTTCATTTTTAAACAACCGCTATTCCTGGGCCGTTTGATCAATTAATCGACGGTCCAGATTCAGCTTCTTCGAACGATGTCGTTTGTTTATGTATAGGCGGACCGGCTGTATTATTTTGGGCTTGGCCTGGGTGTTATATCATTTGGGCTACTGATTTTGTTATTTGGCCCAATTTTTGTGTATTGTATTTTTATATTTATACATTGTATTTTCTAAGTATTTTTCGTATATATATATATTTTTTTGTATTTATTTCTTTTCTGTATTTTTGTATTACTCATGTATTTATTATTTCTTTGTATTTTTCTTTTAATTTTATGATTTTTCTAAAATTAAAGAGTAATTAATTTCTATTTTTGGTATTTTCTAATTAATACAAACAAAAATGGTATTTTGTTTTGATTTTCTTTGCTTTATTTTCCAAAAATAAAAACAAATCATGGTATTTCTACACAATTATCAACAAGTTTCCACAAAAAAATTATTTTTGCATATATTTTTGGAATAATTAGCTTGGAGCAAAAATCACGTGCTCACAACAACAAAAGTATAACTTCCATTATAATCAAAAAAAAATACATGTACAACAGGACCCATTTACATCTCCAAAAAAAAAAGCAAAACAAAGTGAGTACAAGTCCTATGCTGCTCCGCCATCCCGTTCACCACCCCCCACCGGTTCGCCGTTCCGTTCGTTGCCCCCGGCCTGATAAGTTGCTGAGATCCAGGACCCCGATCCTAGACGGTTAACGTCTTCAGAAGTATAGCCCACCAGGTCTGGGGAATCAGAACTATACCTGCAAGCTTCACGGGCGACTTGAGCAATACGCCGTTGATCCTAAACCTCTGCCTGAGTAGCTCGGCCCGCATCTAAGAATTCCTCAAACACGACAAGCTTAGCTTCGGCGTATACCCACATCTACCGCGCCTCGCCATGCACACCCTTATCGGGCCTGGACACAACAGTCAGCTTAAGTGCCTCAACTTCAGCCGCCTTGGCATTAAGCTTGGCGGTCAGGGCAGCGACCTTGGCTCGCAAATCAGCGGCTTCCGCCACTACCCCACGACCAACCTCCTGTTCATCTTCCTTTGACTGGAGGAGAGTCTCCAGTTCAATATTTCGGGCCATCAGCTGGTCATCAACTTGCTCCAGCTCAACTACCCTTCGCTTCAGCTGGGCCTCCAACAGCTCCAAGCCCTCACGAAAAACCCAAAATTGCGGGTCGTGTTTGAGTAGGTCCGCCAGCGCTTGATGTTTGGCACGGCATCGCCGATACTTCTTTACCACCTTGTTAAAGGTGGAGGCCTTCCTTTGCGCTCGTCGACCCCTCTCTATCTCCAAAATGAGAGTCTAAAGAAGAGGAAAAAGAGAAAAGGCAAGTCAGTATGCACCAAAGCTCACTTCACGATACATGAAGAAAATCAAAATATACCTGCAAGGCCGCGCCAGCAACCCTCCGAGATAAATCCCCATCGCTAAAACCTTTTAACATCTCGCGCTCAGCGGCCACACATAGCAGGGTCATATCCGTTGCGGCCTGCTCGTTGTGTTGTAATAGGTTATACCCGCCTGGAATCAGAATTCGGTGGTTAGATCCACCCGCCGTCATCCCCACGCGGGCTGGACCTCTCGTTAGTGCATCTGTATCCGCGGGGGCGACCTCAGGGTCCATCCTCTCACCATCACCCGCTTCTTCGGCGTCAGCCGATGAGCCACCCTCCGGAAAATATGCTGGAGTGGCGTCAGGAACTGCCCTTCCTTGGGAAGCTGACCTACCAGAACGGATGGTATCGGCCATAAAAACTGGCCTTGACTCCCGATGGGGCTCACTCGCCCCCTCATCTCCTGTGACTATACCCTTGCCAGTCATCAACCGGTGTCTTTTCCTTTCCAGCGGCTCCTCGTCCTCGAAAGTCTCCTCCATAGGCCGTGGGGATGGTGGTGAAGGAGTTGCTTCACTTGTGGACGCAGCCATGTGTGCAACCTCAGGTTAAGGAACCTCCGGAACGACGTCACTGGGCGAGCCACAAGGTATGTATTCATCTTCATAGTCGGTCCTCGCCCCTGACGAGGTAACGACGCTTTTCTTCTTCTTCTTGGGGGCGCTCCGACCTGCCAACACGAATAAGTCAAATAACGAAACCTAAGGAAACCCTTAAGCCTTAATCAAAGAGTTACCTGGCGGGCCGTATCGTTCAAGAAACGCAGCCCAAGTGTGGCATTCCTCCGCATACGGAATCACTCCCTCCACCCACGACCTAATATTTTCAATGAACCGAGGTGGAGAAGCCCTCGCTGCGAAAAGGGGGGTAAGCAAAAGAAATCACAATGGTCGTACGGTTAAAATCGCAAACAATCCTGAAAAATTCTACAAGTAAAAATACTTACGTTCTGGATTCCACCTTTCCGGGAACCCTTCGGGATTCAACACTAGGTGCTCCGTCCTGATGTAGAAGAATTTACGCCAAAAGAGGCGGTTAGTCTTGTCGTCGGCTTTAACAACTAAGCCCCTTGTGCCATGACTTTTCAGCTGCAGCATGGTACCTCTCAAGTAACCGGGGCTGAATAACTGTAAGAGGTGGTGGACCAAGACGCCGCACTCAGCCCTGGCCGCGTAGGTGGTCATAATACGGCATACCTTCAAAGTGTAGGAAGTGAACTTAGCGAGGCACACATTGTAAAAACGACAAAGCTCCTCCATCAGGGAGTAAATTGGGAGACTGTAACCGATCAAGAACGGGTACTCATAGAATGTGCAGTACCCAGGCCGATGGACATTGGCATAATCCGTCCCGACCGGCACCATCTCCACGTGGCTCGGAATATGGTACGTCTCTCGAAGTTCATCCAAGTTGGATTGTAATAACTCGATGTGCTCCCAGGGAAGGGTTGGGCTCCTCGTTGGAAAATCCCTACGAACATGTATCTCCTTCGGAAGGACGTTGTCTATACTAAGAGGAATAAGGGCCTTCTCTGCCTTTTCCCCTTCACCACCGGAAGATGGCGGAACCCTAGATGGGGCATTACCCTTGGCATTTTTACTACTTTGTCCACGTTTTGTCATGATATTTTCTATGAGAAACAAAGCTCTAACGATAAGAAGTGTGGTTTCAAAAGAAATGGAAGGGCCTCGTACGAGATAGCAGTCACTAGAGAGAAAGATGAAATAGGAAGCAGAAAAGGTTCAAAGGTTCGAAAGATAAAATAAATTGAACCTTCCTCCTATTTATAGGGTTAGGATGCATGGAAATCAAAGAGGCATGATTCAAAACGGGCGCAGGAAACCAAAACATCACATCAGCCCCTGAACCGCCTCGGGAGAAAGTATAATTATGACGCATGCGGGCAATGACGTCATTTCAAAAAGGGGGCCACGCGTCGACGGCTTAACGATGCCAAATATATCCCCTCACTCACGTCATCACCCCCATAGTAAGGTCAAAATTTTCTAAAGACGAGGTCTGCATTTCCGTCCATTGAAGACGTCTACTGGATACGCCTCCAACGAGCGGAGGGACTAACTGTATGGGGTCAAATTTGGCCCTATACGTCTCTACGTCGAAGGGTACGCCCAGTAAGTATGCGTCTCTACGCCTAAGGGTACGGCTCGGACTCAAGGACGAAGGCAACGTCAATCAGAACTCGGCGTCCTCGCTAGAAGGATGTCGAGCACTTTTTGTATTTTTCTTAATTATTATTCCAAGGAAGGTCTTTCCCTATATAAAGGGGACCTTCCCATTGTAATAGGGCATCGGTATTATTCTTGAATAATACAACTCTCTCACTTTCTCCTACTCTCTCTCTATCTCTATCTCCAACGAACATCATCTCTTGAGTTCATAATATCATCTTAAAATATTAGATCTATAACAACAATATCATTCTTACATCTCTGGGTCTATTATATTTGGTTACGATTTACCCTTTCATATTTTTTAATTGTTTTCTAGCTTACAAAGTATATTCTTAACTTTTGAGCCAAACACTTAAGATTACTCGCTATTTACTCACTTTAATGTCACATAAAAGACTGATGAGTGTTCTGTTTACTTGCTTTAGGAGATTTCAGCCCCTTTAAACTCTTATTCAAATTATAGAATTCATGTCTATATGATTAGACAATGTTTAGGAGATATATAAATCGTGACTATAGGAATTATTTGAAGCTACGTGCTGTTGAGTTTATCCCCTCCATCCATCTTGCTTATTGAACTCAAAATACTTTACTAAAACCAACATGAGCTCTCATATGAAATTCTAGTATGTGTCACAGGTTCTGTTGTAGTAACCTTGCTACTAGGCAAAAGTATTTTACATTTACTAATTTGAGATAACCTTAAAGAAATAGAAAACTCATCTTGTCTTGGCTAATTTATATGGTTAAATATCGCTTCATATTAAAGTTGTTGTATGTAACAAACTAGTGCTAGTTTCTGGACATTGTCGAATTGAGAAACAATGATATTTCTTAGCTTATGTGTTTCATTTTATATTATTTAGAGATAAATCTTCACATCTAATTCTTTTGTTTCTCCCTTTCTTTACATGTTCACTTTGGAGCAAATGGAGTCTTAATTCGAGACTTTCACAGTGGAGTCTCATAGAGACCCAACACTACCCGAGCATGGAGTCATCATATCACATACCATCCTCCTCAGAATGCACCCGATAGCAAGAAAATAAGCGAAACGCTTGGGGACGCCTATGGCGTCTTTATTTCCTTTTTCCTCATCATTCATGCTATTTGACTTGTGTGATTTGAGTTTATCTCCAATTTTTAGGATTACATTTTGAGATTCATGTTATTGAATTGCATAACATGCTTGATTATGTAAAATCTTTATCGATACAATACCTTTTTAATCACATAGATTGCAGCATCTAGATTTAAGAACATAGAATCAGTTCTATTTAAAATGATGCTTTTAAAAACTACTCGTCAAGCCAATTTCTAGTGATACTCTTGAGTCTTAATCGATCTATAAGATTTTTTGTCAAGTTGATCCTTGGAGCTCTGACTAGGAAGTATATTTGTGAAACCATCAGATTCTACAAAAGAAGTTTAATTATTTTCCTAGAACGCATAAAGGCCGAGTCTAAAAGAAGTTTGCCACATTAATGATTCTATAATACAATATTTTGTATTTTTCTTTATCAGATTACATTTAGCGTATGGAAAATTCATACATTTAGGTAATCAGTTAGTAATATATTATATTTAATTAATTAACCCGAGTTTGGCTGGTAACCGTAGTTAACGGATCACATAGGGTGTTTTTACAACCTTCCCTATAGGATTAATTAGAACCATTACCTATAATCCCAAGGTTAAATAGACCATAAAACAGAGTTAACTTTAAGTACTACTTAGTTAAAATTAGTGTCCTAATTCACCATTAAAATAATTGGGTGGCGACTCTCTTTAATTAATTAAACCTTCAGAATTACCAATATGTTATACTCTAATTTGACCAATGTTAAAATGGGGTATAACAACAGGTGAAGGTGGAGTTTTGAATGTTTCTCATGGTGCTCTTGTGATCATGAAAGTACGAAAATCTGGTACGGTGTATACTCTACTGGGATCTACCGTTACAGGTACTACTGCAGTAACATCATATAAATTTGATTCTAATATCACCAAATTTTGGGATGTGCGATTGGGGCATATGAGTGAAAAAAGTCTTTTCATCCTTGGCAAAAGAGGTCTCTTATGTGGCCAAATTATCAAAAATATGGAGTTTTGTGAACACTGTGTGTTTGGGAAGCAGAAAAGAGTCAGCTTCAAATCTCCAGCAATTCATAGAACAAAAGTTACTTTGGATTACATTCATTCAGATGTTTGGGGTATTTCACGTACCCCACCAAAAGGTGATGCTAGGTATATGTTAACTTTCATCGATGATTATTCAAGGTAAGTTTGGGTTTATTTCCTGAAAATTAAAAAGAATTGTTTTCTTAACTTTCAAACAATGAAAAGTTTTGATTGAGAAGCAAACAGGAAAACAGATTAAGCAAGGAGTATGTACAAAAGGTTTGATTCCTTTATGTTGGGTCATGGTTATTCGAGGAGCATGTATGATGTTTTGTTTACTTTCGAAAATTAAATGATCGCTCATTTGTGTACTTATTACTATATGTTGATGACATGTGCATTGCTGCTAAGAATTTGACAAAAATTCACAATTTAAAAAGCCAACTTAAAAGTGAATTTTGAGATCAAAGGTTTGGGAACAACAAAGATATTACTTCGCAGGGAGATCAACAGAGATCGAGGAGCCAACAGGATATTCCTGATCCAGAAGAAGTACTTGGAGAAAGTCTTGAAGAGGTTTGGCATGAAAGATGCTAAACCAGTTAGTATCCCTCGTGTTTCTTATTTTAGGTTATCAGCTGCTCAGTCAGGGGAAGAAGAGAGGTATATGACACATTTGCCATGACATCATATCTACTGTAACAAACTTAAAGGCCAAGGATTTCTTGTTATAAATATAGGAGCTTCTCCTCATTTGTAGACACACTAATTTAAGAGCTTTTCACTCTTGTCTTTCTTTCTCATACTTTATTTTTTATGAGTATTTTGTAAGAGAGTTGAGTGTTTCAAAATACTTGTGTGAACTCTTTATTTAGGGTGATCTCGTGAGGTTATTGATCATGCCCAACTATACCTTACAAAAAAGGTCTTAGCGGTCGTTGAAAATATATTCCGGTTAATAAGTCAGGACTCGAATCACACAGGGACTTAACCTATTAAGCACAGCTACTAGACTCGTACGAATTCTCGCAATCAATCTTCTGAAATATCTAAGTAACAAATTGGATGTTTACTAACTAAATATTACGTAATGAAAATACAATAAATACTACTAACTAACTACGAACGAGTTGTAGACAACAATTGGAATGATCTAAGGTTGTGATTTCCCTTATTGTCGGAATCCTTTTTGCTACGTCTTCTATAAATTTGCCTAAGTCTTCTATACCGATCATGAGCATTCTGAATGTCATAACTCTCTCCCGAGTAATTATCACAATATACTAGACATATTCTCCCGAATTACGCTAGCTGGCCTTAAGTAAAACTCACTCAGATCGCACCAAGGTTTTGTTATCCCTAATCCCACATTTAACTCCTTATTGATCCCTCATATACATTAGGAGTGATATTTTTCAACAACTACCTAAATATGAGGCACAACTAATTGAGGACCCTTCAATCAACCACAATAATAATATAGTTGAACAAATAGAGAGAATACTTCGGCAAATCTATATTACCGTAATAGGAAAATTATCCTCCAATAGGTTCCATCAAAACCCTAGATTAGGAGTTTAGCTACTCATGCTCATAGTAACAATATCCCAAATATTTTGCATAATTAAATTATAAAGCAAAGATGAAAGGATGTAGAAATCATGATTCTAACTCCCAACGGGTGTTCCACGAGCTATCCTTGCCTCCAGTTGCAAAACCTTCAAAAGTGGGTTTTAGGTCTATTTTTATGTGTAGTAAAATACCTCAAAATGTAGGTCACCTCCTAGTCAAACCATGAGACGAAATAAGCCTTCAAAGCTCGGAATGTGCGCGTCCCAGAACTGGCGTCGCGAGGCATAACGCTTGGTGGACTTCACCGCAGGCCTGGCGTCGCCAGGTATACAGCCTACTTGAGCTCGCCTCGCCAGTTGTTCCGCGAGCTAAAGGCCTGGCGTCGCCAGGTATAAAGCCTGCTATAGGCCTGGCTTCGCCAGCTTTCTCCTTTTCACTGTTCTCGAGCACGCTTTCAACGTTTAAGTATCCATTTTGCTCTATTTTCATCTCCAATTCACCTACACATAAAATAAACTCCATTATGTGCAAATAAAGTGTAATTTATCATTAAAGCATATAAAATGCAAGGCAAATAATGAACGAAACTATGGAATTATAGTCACACAATAGTTATTCTCTTGGGGTATTTGGAATTAATTAGAGTATTTACTCTATAAATTGTACTCTTATTGTTATAGTGAAATTGCTCCTCTCCGTCTGTGGACGTAGGTCACACTGACCAAACCACGTTAAATTGGTATCTTCTTTATCTACTTTAACTACTGTTATTATCAATTTGCATTGACTTTGTTATTGTCATTTTAACATTAGTTAAATTCCGCACTATCCTAACAGTTGGCATTATTTTCGTTTTGACACTTTTAATGGAGGCTTTTACCCATTTTCCTTGGCGACTTGGTCATATGAATGGGTGTTAACATTTGATAGAAAATAAATATGAGGAGTTGATTAACAGGAATTATTAGTGGTGATTCTGGACAATATCTTATCGCATGTTTCTTCTAGTAGTACATGGAGCTTACAAATTTTGACGAGTCTTAAGATATGGACTACATAGTACATAACCTTAGAGGAAATTCTGTTTTGATTAACTTAACTGCAAATATAAATTAGATAGCATCCCTATATAATATTCATTTACTATAAAAGTCAATTTTTCCTCAAAATTAATTTTTTTAGTTATATTTATCTTTCTATAATAGCTTTTACCCATAACACCAACATCCATATTTATAGCAAAATATTTTTTTGTAAAATTATTCCTCTATAACAGCCATATAAATCTTTTATATTAAAAAAAATTTCATCTTGCATAAGATTTAAGATTTGCACGTGTTGTCTTTTTCATTGAACAAATTCCAAAAAATATTTAAATAAAAAATTTAACTGTTAATCTCTCGGATATATTTTTGCAAAAAATTTGGATACGAATCTTCGCTAATTTAAGCATCATATCGCTAGTAAGAGAATGAAATCTACAAAACATGTTACAATAACTAAGTTTTTCCATCAATCTTGAAAAAAAATATTTTCTTACGTAGCTTTAAAACACCTGCCTTAGAGTTTAAATTTTTATACTTTTAGTTATGAATTCATTAATAAAGTATTAGCTTTCTTCAATATTTAACAAATGAAATATACATATCTTTTGAGATTTTAAATTTGAATAATTTTCTTATCATTTATATATAACATGAAAAAAGGAAAAATAATTAATTTTTGGATAATTTTTATCTATAACGGCCAAAAAATATTTAAACGTCAAATAATGTTATAGGTGTATAACAGACATTTACTACAAAAACCAAAAAAATATTAAAACAAACAAGACTGTTATAGAAAGATTTGACTGTAGTACCCGTTCAAAAGAACTTGAGAGGAAACCAAGTAGAGGAACACGGAGATAATTGTATCTCCAACACCTATTGTTATAGAAATTAAAGTGTCTTTTAGCAACAGATCCTTCACTTTCGTACTTTGACCGACCCTCTATTAGGTGTGTCAATAAATATTTAAAAACCGACTAAATCGGTCGAATCGTATTTTATCGAACCGATTTTTAGGTTTTTTTTAATAAAACTGTAGGTTTTCATCTAAATCTATAACCGTACCGATAATTAGGATAGGTTTTTTATTTTATGAAAATAAACCGAAAAAATACCGAACCGTACCGAATAAATTTAAAATATAAAAAATATATTTATATATTAAGTTTAAAAATAATAAAGCACTGAATTTTTTCTTGGGCCTTGAAATTATGAAATAATTATAAGCCAAAAAGTAATTAAACTCAAAATCTTAATTCTCAAACCTATTATGCTACTCCTATTAAAACTAAAAAGCACTGAATTTTTTCTTGGGCCTTGAAATTATGAAATAATTATAAGCCAACAAGTAATTAAACTCAAAATCTTAAACCTATTATGCTACTCCTATTAAAACTAAATTATTTCCAGCATATTCACTAGCAAGACACAAGGTATTGTAGCGATTATGAGTATCAAACTACAATGTATTGAATATATTTATTTTTTTAAATATTTAATCGTCTATAGACTTTATTGTTGAGTGCTAGCTTGGTTAATATTTTTACTCGTGTATTTTACATTTTTATTGTATTTGCTTAGTTTCTTTTACGTAGTTGTAGAATAGTTGATGGATCTATTGTCACGACCCAATTTCCAAACCCGGTCGTGATGGTGCCTCTCGTGAGGACAAGGCTAGCCAACAGAAACAACAATACCTCTTTTAACAGTTACTTAGCATGAATAAGTCTAAAACATGGATAATATAATCATAAGTACGGAATAAACGTGATAAAACAGGGAAAACCATCCCGACTCAGCCCGAAATCGGGGTGTCACAAGTCATGAGCTACTACAGAGTTTACTAAAATTCTACAAAGTCTGAGATCAGGAACAAAGGCTGAACATATCATAAATAGCAGGAGATAAAAGGAGAAAAACGGGGCTGCGGACGTCAACAACTACCTCGTTACTCCTAGTCACCGCCCGGTCTGGAAAGACTCAGCGATTAGGAGCGAAGTCAGCTCTGCCTGTATCTGCACACATGGTGCAGGGAGTAATGTGAGTATTTCGACCCAGTGAGTAATAAAAATAAATAATGACTGAAAGCAAAAAATATCATAAAGGCACAAATAACGCTATTTCAAGCAGTAAAATCAATTATACAATAAAACCGTGAAGTATCAGATAAATCTCTTTTAAAATAGTGAAGACAAATAATTTGAACAAGTAAGAAATAATCAGAAACCTGCCCCTCGGGCTCAATATCAAACTCTCAGTACAGTATCAGCCCCGCTGGCTCACTCCCAACTCACAAAGTACAACATCAGCCTATTGGGCTCACTCCGAAATCACAAAGTACAACGTCAGCCTCTCGGGCTCACTCCCAACTCACCTAGTACAACATCAACCTCTCGGACTCACTCCCAACTCACCTGGGTACCCGCGCTCACTGTGGGGGTGCAGACTCCGGAGGGGCTCCTACAGCCCAAGCGCTATATTATCATAAGGCCTTAAAGCCTGTCACATCAACATAAGGCCTTAAAGCCTTCTCACATCACACTCGATGCCTGAAAGCCTCCTCACATAATACTCGAGGCTTGGAAGCCTCCTCACATAACACTCGAGGCCTGGAAGCCTCCTCACATCACTCAACATATCCTCACATATGGCCCTCGGCCTCAATCAGTCCAGAAAATAATCAGAAGCCCCTTGGGCATCAGTAAAACAATGGTGTTCAGCTCAAACAACATTAAAAATATCATTTAAATCTCAAGTTGAGTATAAATGTATTTGAGTTCATGAAACAGTATAATTCAATTGGACTGAGTTCAAATAATATTTCAATTAGTGAGGAAAAACACTGATGGAAATTCACAAAGGATTTCAAATAGTCGGCACGAAGCCCAAGTATGGCAATAAACCCAAATCATAGTGAAAAACATCAAGTCTTTATTAAATACGCGGTAAAATATCAATCGAGATGGACCAAATCACAATCCCTAATAGTAAATAACTTTGTGCTCGTCATACAGCGCGTGTTTCATCTCAACATAGCACTACGTTGTGCAACTCCGGAGTTTTAAACCCTCAGGACATCATTTAAAATCATTACTCACCTCGATCCGGTGAAATCTCTAGCTCGCGATGCCTTTTACCCTCAAACCGGCATCCACGCGCGTGGAATCTATCCAACATCAGAGCGAATACATCACAATATAACAATGGGACAATACCCAATCGAAAACAATCGAAAAATATCAAAATTCATGAATTTGACAAAACCCGAGCCCCGGGCCCACATCTCGAAAAATTAGAAAATTAACATCACCGGATTCCTTATCTCGCCACGAGTCCGTACATACCAAGAACTCCCAAATCGCACCACAAATGGCCCCTCAAATCCCAAATTTAGAATTTCAATTTCAAGCCCTAATTTCTTACAATTTGGCTATATTTTCATGAATTTCAAGGATGATTTCACAATATAATCATGTATTTAGTTCATAGGACTTACCTTCAATCACTTCCCATCAAACCCCTTCAATTCCCGTCCAAAGGCTCTCAAGGTTGCTCAAAAATGGTGAAAAAATGGGTTTGGTTCGCGGATGAAATATTTTAACATTCTGTCCGGGTACTGTAGCTAACACTATGCGATCGCATAGAACAAAATTCTCGGGCACTGTATCTAACCCTATGCGATTGCATAGAATAAAATTCCAGCTCCAAATTTAACCCTATGCGATCGCACACCAACTCCTGTGATCGCATAGAACAATTTTTCTACTAAAAATTCCGGATCAAATTTACACTGTGCGATCGCATGACTCCCTATGCGATCGCATAGAACAACCAAAAAACCCCTCAAAATCCTTCTATGCGATTGCATCCCCTCTCCTGCGATCGCATGGAGCAAAATCCTGTAGCACTGACCTGCAATTTTCTGCAGCAGCCAAAGTCCGAAAAACCTCCCGTTAGCCATCCAAAATCACCCCGAGGCCCCCCGGTACCTAAAACAAAAATACCAACACCTCCTAAAATATCATACAAACTTGTTTCAATCATCAAAACTCCTCAAACAATGCCAAAACCATCAAATTACATCGAATCCAAGACTAAGTTCTTCTAAAACTTCCAAAACAGGCATTCGATCAAAAACCTATCCAAAAACACGTCCGAATGACCTGAAATTTTGCACACATATCCCAAATCACCTAACGAAGCTACAGAAACTCTCGTAATTCTATTCCGACTCTCGGATCAAAATCTCACCTATCAACCGGAAATTGCCAAAATACTAACTTTGCCAATTCAAGCCTAATTCTACACCGGACCTCCAAAATCACTTCTGACCACACTCCTAAGTCACAAATCACCTCCCGGAGCTAACTAAACCGTCGAAATTCACATCCGAGCCCTTTAACACATAAGTCAACTTCCGGTTGACTTTTCCAAACTAAGTCTTCCTTAAAGAGACTAAGTGTCTCATTTCTTATCAAAATCACTCCAAATCAACTCGACTACATATGACACGGATAAAAAAGCATGTAGAAACAGAAAATAGGGAGAACGGGGCGGTGACTCATGAGACGACGGGCCGGGTCGTCACATCCTCCCCAACTTAAACAAACGTTCGTCCTCGAACATGCCCAGAGTTGTCCCAAAAGTCAAACAATCGTTTAGTAACCTCGCCACGCATATACCCTGGGGTGATACCATATCACCCTATCTCATATAGGTCCGACAACACATTGTAACTAAAATTGTGCAATCCAATCTAGCCTATCAGCCATAGGACAACGTTTCCACCTTTGAAATCTTTCATATGATCAGAATCCCATATTTATACTGTGAATAATCCCGAGAAAGGTGTAATAACCCATACCTGTAACCTTAGGTGCAATTACATAACATAACACATGACTCAAACGCTTGCAACAATAACTCCTAATCATAGCAGTTGCAGCAACAACCGAATATCGATAGAAAACCTCTTATCAACTAAGGTCTCATCCCAACACCTTCATATACTGCAAAGGATAAATAAAACACACAGTAAGCCATACCCATTTCTTAGATCAACCATTCATGAAGCCACTTCTCCTTTGGCAAATGCTACATCAAATTTCTGAGTCGAAGCTCGATATTATCCTTCCAACATACCGAAATCAAATCTGTTTGTATTCATTAATGATCCCTCTGATCTCTTCTAATCCAACACGCTACTCTGGTGACATGCCACATCAATACAGGCCTAAGCCACAACTCACACAGTACGCGCGCCAATAAGCAACAATCCGAGTATACTAAATTCATGAAAATGACTCAAATCAAAGAGTTGCACCATGAGCTCTAGTACCACCACAACACAAGGCTGAGAACCCGTCTCACATCATAGAAACAAAACACCTGAATCTAACCGTGAGGTATTCAGAAACTAGTTCACCTAAGACACCCCAAGTCACCATGCTCAAAACCATAAACCAAGCGCAATTTGATGTCTAGTACTACAAGCGAATCATCATGCCCATGGAGAAGTACATAATACAATGCTATACCAGCAAACCTCACTATTGCACCATCCGGTTACCCAGAAAGGGGGGAAAATACCTCCAAGAAGAGAGCCGCTTTGCAAGTTCTACAAGTACCACCCCAACGATATGCTATGGGCTCGTCAATCATAGTGGAACCAATATACATGAATAGAATAATAATAACTAGCTCTTCTATAGCTCACATTGACATCAACTTCACGAGCAACTTAGTTGCCAATAACATAATCCACCTGGCGCGGTCACAGACCTCCAGTCCAAGAATATCATATAGAAGCAATCCAACAAGTACACGTGTATATGCTAACAGAAACAAGATTCTCATGCTTCTGGACTGGCATAAATAACACTTTATATCGTAGGCATGAGCAAACTGTGTTGTCACAACTCAAATCAGCAAATTAACACAGAATTAATAATTACCAAGGTTGTTCTGGAATTTAGCCACTTGGAATTCTCAAGTATAGTCCAGATAGTTCTTCACAGAGTTACGAATAAGAGAAACATTATACCAAGCTCAATATCCCACTCTAGGCATATTATAGCCTACACATCTTTGGAGCATGAACATTGGCTCGGTGCTTGCACACAGGTTCAAACCTCACATATATTCGCGCTCACATCATATAGTTATCACCATCAATTATCTCGACTAGTGCATCCAATGAGTTAGATAAAATACTCTCCTCAACATACCACAATCCCGAAATAGTACATTTTTGAGAATTCCCCATCTCCAAATTCATAGATCACATAAATTACCATAACTGATCACAACCTTAGCACCCAAATGATTGACACATCCCTCAAGTACGATCATCTCGTGATAATTATTTCCAAAAATTTTTGCAATACATGACAAGATCGAAATATTAGTAGTCGATCAACCAAGTGAGTGTTGAAATGCCACTAAACATTTGTTAATCAGAATATACTGTGCACCCTTCTCAGGCCTTACCGAGCAGTTATAACATTCAATATAAATATCTGAAACTGACCATTCCATCCAGAATTCATGACCCTCCCTTTAAGAATGAACCACCACCTTGCACTTGAAAATATTAAGCATGTACCCTACACCACGTCTATCATGCCATCTTGTTGCAAACACAAAATCTCATTAGAATTTCTGGGCTATAGGAAAATTCACATTCCGGCAGTTAGAAATCTTCTATTTTCTCCCATTTGGGAGGAGTTCATAATATACAATATGCTCCGTGCACCGGTAGAAGTTATTCGGCTCGAACCGTGATAAAAACCATCGAGAAAACTTTCAAATATATTCGCACATAACCAAGCTATCAATACGAGGCAAAGGATACTTGTTCTTCACTATTAGTTTATTCAATTGCATGTAATCAATGCACATTCTCACTGTGCCATCCTCCTTCTTCACAAATAAGACTGGTGCACCCCAAGATGACACTCTAGACCGAATGAACCATTTTTCTAGGAGTTCCTGAAGTTGCTCTTTCAATTCCTTCAGCTCCGTTGGTGTCATATGGTATGGTGGAATAGAAATGGGATGGGTGCCCGGCACCAAGTCAATGCCAAAATAAATATCCCTGTCCGGAGGCATGCCCGGCAGGTCTACAGTAAATACATCAGAAAAATCCCTCACTACTGGGACAGAATCAATACTAGGAGTCTCAGCTCCAACATCTCGCACAAAAGCTAGATATGATAGAAAATCCTTCCCAACCATAAGTTGGGCTTTCAAGAAAGAAATTACTCTACTAGGAACATAATCAGTCATACCATGCCACTCGATCCTCGGAACACCCAGAATAGCCAAAGTGACTGTCTTAGCATGACAATTTAGAATAGCACGACACGGAGATAGACAATCCATGCCCAGAATAACATCAAAGTCCACCATGTTTAATAACAATAAATCAACTCGAGTCTCCAGACCCTCAATATTCACAATACATGACCGGTACACACGGTCCAAAATAACAGTATCGCCCACCGGGGTAGATACATGAATAGGTAAAGAAAGAAACTCTCGGGGCGTACCCAAATAATGAGAAAAAATATGAGGACACATAAGAATAGGTGGAACCGGGATCGAATAATACCGAGGCATCTCTCTGGCAGACTGGTACAATATAGCTCTTAACCGTGCAATCAACTTAATTAATAGCAAACTCCCCAACTTGGCTCAAAGTCATAGATCAAAACGCACTCAATAAATCATAACGCACATACTCTATTGCTGATGTAATACCATAGTGAGATTGAACTCACTCCTTCATAAGCTTGTGGAAACACAAATCATGTGGAATTTTAACTTTTTTGCAATTCTTGCATTCACTCACACAACATTTAAGCCCACTCTCTAGGCGACCAGATTTTTTTCTAAGTCCCAAATTTTTCAAAAATTTCGGCAGAGTCTCCTTTGTAATTGGGCCTATCCACCTGCCAGAGAATCACCAAAACCATCCTAACAACACATCCACAACTTGACAAAGCATCACAGTGTATATCAATAACATTAATCTTAATATTACATGTATTATATTATCAAAATTGATACATGGACATGTGTTGCACCTATTTGAATCATAACAAATAGAAAATACATTTCGATCCTCCATTATTGGGCTATTCAACCAAGTAAGAATATTTTCTTTCCTTAATGTTTTCGACCTTCAAGGTAGGCTCCTCGACTCATAGATTTTGTCATAATACATTTACAGAAGTGATCTCAGCTCTCAGACTTATCTAACTAGTATGGCAAATAGTTTCTCCTCATAAGCCAATTACCCATTAGCTTTACCTTTAGTCAATATCTTTGTATTCCTTTCACTGTCATACACATTACACAATCACTTAATCTTCCTGAGTCTAAACTCATACCGTAACATAAAATTTACTTCACTCCAAATAGGAGACATGAAAATATTCTTCACGCGCCCATAACTCGGGGCTACAGATCCAATCACAATGAAAATCAAACACTTAATAGTTCATTTATCATCATGTAGCCCTTCCTCGTCACTTCTAAAGTCATATATATATATATATATATATATATAT
>MU751589.1:119734-140412 GCA_026770625.1 Nicotiana glauca
AGGACGCACGATAAGAATTTCAAGAAGGTGAAGTTTTCCTAAAGGTTCTGCAGCCTCTCGAGGATAAATACAGACGTCTCTGTACCGATCCATGAGACTCTACTAAACCTGCTCATGACTCGCGAGACCTAGTAACCTAGGCTCTGATACCAACTTGTCACGACCCAATTCCCAAATCCGGTCGTGATGGCGCCTCTTGTGAGGACAAGGCTAGCCAACAGAAACAACAATACCTCTTTTAACAGTTACTTAGCATGAATAAGTCTAAAACATGGATAATATAATCATAAGTGCGGAATAAACGTGATAAAACAGGGAAAATCATCCCGACTCAGCCCTAAATCGGGATATCAGAAGTCATGAGCTACTACAGAGTTTACTAAAATTCTACAAAGTCTGATATCAGGAACAAAGTTTGAAGATATCATAAATAGCAGAAGATAAGGGAGAAAAACGGGGCGGCGGACGTCAACAACTACCTCGTTACTCCTAGTCACCGCCTGGTCTGGAAAGACTCAGTGCTCAGGAGCGAACTCAGCTCTGCCTGTATCTGCACACATGGTGCAGGGAGTAATGTGAGTACTCCTACCCAGTGAGTAATAAAAATAAATAATGACTGAAAGCATGAAATCTTATAAAGGCACAAATAACGTTATCTAATGACTGAAAGCATGAAATCTCATAAAGGCACAAATAATGTTATCTCAAGCAGTAAAATCAATTATACAATAAAACCGTGAAGTATCAGATAAATCTCTTTTAAAACAGTGAAGACAAATAATTTCAACAAGTAAGAAATAATTAGAAACCTGCCCCTCGAGCTCAATATCAAACTCTCAGTATAGTATCAGCACCGCGGGCTCACTCCCAACTCACAAAGTACAACATCAGCCTCTCGAGCTAACTCCCAAATCACAAAGTACAACATCAGCCTCTCGGGCTCACTCCCAACTCACCTAGTACAACATCGGCCTTTCGGGCTCACTCCCAACTCACCTGGGTACCCGCGCTCACTGTGGGGGTGCAGACTCCGGAAGGGCTCCTACAGCCCAAGCGATATATTATCATAAGGCCTTAAAACATGTCACATCAACATAAGGCCTTAAAGCCTTCTTACATCACACTCTAGGCCTGAAAGCCTCCTTACATAACACTCGAGGCCTGGAAGCCTCCTCACATAACACTCGAGGCCTGGAAGCCTCCTCATATCACTCAACATATCCTCACATATGGCCCTCGGCCTCAATCAGTCCAGAAAATAATCAGAAGCCCCTTGGGCATCAGTAAAACAATGGTGCTCAGCTCAAACAACATTAAAAATATCATTTAAATCTCAAGTTGAGTATAAATGTAGCTGAGTTCATGAAACAGTATAATTCAGTTGGACTGAGTTCAAATAATATTTCAGTTAGTTAGGAAAAATAATGATGGAAATTTACAAAGGATTTCAAATAGTCGGCACGAAGCCCAAGTATGGCAATAAGCCAAAATTATAGTGAAAAACATCAAGTCTTTATCAAATACGTGGTAAAATATCAACTGGGATGAACCAAGTCACAATCCCCAATTTTAAATGACTCTGCGCTCGTCATACAGCGCATGTTTCATCTCAACATAGCACTACGTTGTGCAACTCCGGGGTTTCAAACCCTCAGGACATCATTTAAAATCATTACTCACCTCGATCCGATGAAATCTCTAGCTCGCGATGCCTTTTCCCCTCAAACCGGCCTCCACGCGCGTCGAATCTATCCAACATCAGAGTGAATATATCACAATATACCAATGGGACAATACCCAATTGAAAACAATAGAAAAATATCAAAATTCATGAATTTGATAAAATCCGAGCCCCGGGCCCACATCCCGAAAAATTAGAAAATTAACATCACCGGATTTCTTATCTCGCCACGAGTCCGTACATACCAAGAACTCCTAAATCGGACCACAAATGGCCCCTCAAATCCCAAATTTAGAATTTCAATTTCAAGCCTAATTTCTTACAATTTGGCTTATATTTTCATGAATTTCAAGGATGATTTCACAATATAATCATGTATTTAGTTCATAGGACTTACCTCCAATTACTTCCCGTCAAAACCCCTTCAATTCCCATCCAAAAGCTCTCAAGGTTGCTCAAAAATGGTGGAAAAATGGGTTTGGTTCGCGGATGAAATATTTTTAACATTATGTCCGGGTACTGTAGCTAACACTATGCGATCGCATAGAATAAAATTTTTGGGCACTGTATCTAACCCTATGCGATTGCATAGAACAAAATTCCAGCTCCAAATTTAATCCTATGCGATCGCACACCAACTCATGTGATCGCATAGAACAATTTTTCTACTAAAATTTCCGGATCAAATTTACACTGTGCGATCGCATGACTCCCTATGCGATCGCATAGAACAACCAAACAACCCCTCGAAATCCTTCTATGCGATCGCATCCCCTCTCCTGCGATCGCATAGAGCAAAATTCTGTAGCACTGACCTGCAATTTTCTGCAGCAGCCAAAGTCCGAAAAACCTCCCGTTAGCCATCTGAAATCACCCCGAGGCACCCCGGTACCTAAAACAAAAATACCAACACCTCCTAAAACATCATACAAACTTGTTCCAATCATCAAAACGCCTCAAACAATTCCAAAACCATAAAATTGCATCGAATCCAAGACTAAGTTCTTCTAAAACTTCCAAAACAGACATTCGATCAAAAATCTATCCAAAACACGTCTGAATGACCTGAAATTTTGCACACATATCCCAAATCACCTAACGAAGCTACAGCAACTCTCGGAATTCCATTCCGACTCTCGGATCAAAATCTCACCTATCAACCGGAAATCGCCAAAATGTTAACTTTGTCAATTCAAGCCTAATTCTACACCGGACCTCCAAAATCACTTCTGATCACACTCCTAAGTCACAAATCACCTACCGGAGCTAACCGAACCGTCGGAATTCACATCCGAGACTTTTAACACATAAGTCAACTTCCGGTTGACTTTTCCAAACTAAGCCTTCCTTAAAGAGACTAAGTGTCTCATTTCTTATCAAAATTACTCCAAATCAACTCGACTACATATGACACGGATAACAAAGCATGTAGAAACAGAAAATGGGGAGAACATGGCGGTGACTCATGAGACGACGGGCCGGGTCGTCACATCTATGCACCAGCCATCTTTCATGTGTTCTTAATTCATCACATTTTAAATAGTAAAAATGTCTAAAGAGCTTTGCTAAGTCCTATAAAAGTACTAATGTTATTGCATTCTTCTTCTACTAGTGACTTTTATATGACATTAAATAAAATTACCGAAAATTAACCGAACCATACTGATATCGAAGAGAAACCGACATGATTGGGACGGTTTCGAAAAGTCTAATTTTGGTTATGCATAATAGAATAACTGAAAAATTGGTATGGTACAAACTTTATAAAATAACCGGCCAAACTGAACCATTGACACCCATACCCTCTATAGCACTTGGTAAAAAAACTTTCTGCAAATATTACAACTCCCGATGAATTTACCTTCCCGTGCTCAACTTGATTGATTTAGGGTGTTTGGTACGAATGAAAATATTTTTTAAGTTTTTTATGTTTGGTTAGCTCAAATGTTTTGAAAAATACTTTCTTTACAAACTCAATTTTATTCTAATTGGAGGAAAATATTTTTCCTATCAAGAGAAGGGAAAACATTATCTAACTCTTTTCCAACCTTCCCCCATTCTCCATCCCCACCAATCCTTACCACCCCATCCCCACACCCCACCACCCCAACCCCAACTCCACTCTCGCCCGGCCCTCACCCTAAATAGAAATATTATTAATAATACTTTCTTCTCATGTTATAAATAGAGTATTTTTTTCACTTTAACAAATGAGTATTTTCTTTTCATTAATTTTAACTAAAAAGTATTTTCTTTTCATGATGTAGAAAAAATATTTTATTTTATTTCAAGACAATGATTTAGTAAAAATATTTTCTTTCATTTCAAGAAAATGATGTAGTAAAAATATTTTGTTTTATTGCAGCAAAAAAAGCATTTTCTTTTCATGATTTAGAAAAGGTATTTTGTTTCATTCAACAAAATAAGCATTTTCTTTTCATGATGTAGAAAAAGTAATTTCTTTCACTTCAACAAATAAGTACTTTATTTTCATGTTGTAGAAATTGTTCCTCTTTTTCCAAACAAAAAAAAATATATCTTTTTTAGTTATGAAGCACAAATTTTCAACGTTGTTTTTGTGTAAAAAATAAAGCAACACATTAGTTTCGTTGGGTTTGTGTGAATTTTTAGAAGCAACACATGCGTCAAAGATGTTCATTCTGGGAAATAGTACAGACATGTTAAAGGCCCAATTTATCGAATTTGCCACCTCCAAATGAAGGGAGAATTTAAAAAATAGCGAGATTTACAAGTTCTAAAAATAGCCCAATTTAAAAAGTAATCAAAATTTAGCCATTTTTCATCTAAAGATAAATTTTAGCAAAAATACTGTTCAAAACCCAAAAAATACGTCAATATATTATGCTGAAGTTCCAGCATAAGTATACTTGAACTCCAGCATATTTTACTGGAGTTCAAGCATACTTATCATAGAATTCCAGCATAATATGATAAAGTTCCCAGCATAAGTACACTAAAACTCCAGCATAATGTACTGGAGTTCCAGCAAAACATACTAATCCAGTATAATATACTGAAAGTTCATACACAAGTGCTCGAATCTCCAGTATATTATACTGGAACTTTCCGTGTGTTGGAGTTACAACATAATATGCTAGAAGTTCATACACAAGTGCACCGAACTCCAGTATATTATGCATGACCGGTCTCTGTTGCAGCAAAATAGTGGCTATTTATTATTGACTTGATAAACGCTGGCTATTTTTAAATGACCAGTCCAAAAGCTGGCTAGACCGTGCTATTTTTACCCAAATGAAGCAAGCAAACCCAGTATAAGTTAACAACTTACAGTCATATTAAAGCCCGATTTGGATGACCAGCTGCGAGGACAAAAGGTAGTAATTTATCATCCAGCTTACACATCCATAAACTTCTCACCAACAGGGTATCTAATTCCTAAGCTACAGGGTTAAAAATAATAGGGGTGAACACAACTAGCAACCAAAATGATAAAAACTAACCAATTACAGCTACCAATATGCTTAACTGACAGACTACGCAGAAACCTAGTACCAACATAACTAAGAACCTAAGACACATTTGCGAGCTGTGACTCCAAATTGTGCCAGACAGCAAATAGCATACTCAGGCTCTATAGCCTCTTCAGTGAGCTGTAAACAGGTCCAAGAATGTAGCATAGGCACGAACAGAGCAGCTCCACTATTACAGATGTGCATCAAATAATTAGTTATTTCCTCTCCCACGCTTCTTTCCACTCTTTGTCTCACTTTCTCGATCCTTCGACGCACTAGAGAATTTTCCCTTAGAGCTGCTATCAGGGTCTTTTGCCAAATTAGTTGCTTTTTCCTTCTCGCTCCCACTTCCTTTAACCTTCGACGAGCTAGATTTTAGCTTCTCCATGCCATTGGCACTGGGCTTGCCGCCACTTTGAGGGGTTTTATTTTTGGACTTGTTGGCAGTCGCTGATGGGGTATTTTGCTTGGACTTGGATTTGGGAGTACTACTGCTAACATCTTTAGACCGAGCAGATGGCTTTTCAGAATCGTCAACAGATTTGCCACTGCTCTTTTTAGATTGGGCCCTAGATTTACTGCTGGTTGTATCGTCAGTTCTCCCGCCAGATTTTGAGGTGCCATCTTTTAAGTTGTGCTTAAGCTTACCATCATCCTTGGATTTCTGTCCAGATTTTGTTGTCGTGTCTTTTGACTTGCTGCAGAAAGAGACCCACCACTGAAACCGTTAGGCTCCCCAACAACATGCTAACACATCACACAAGCACACCGGTTAAGGAGATTATACAACCTTTTAGGTGAAGCCTCCACTCTTTTTTCATGCTTCGCTGATGATTCTGCATTTTTAGGTTTTTTCTTCTTCTGCCTGGCATAGTGAAAGCAGAGTCAAAGAAACACAAAGAATTGTCGTACTGCTAGAATATGAAGAAAAGATCATTTTTATAGAAGATTAACACCAAAAGTTTGTGGAGGGGGGATAAATACTTCCCCCTATCCTTAGTCATGAGGTAAAGACTTTCCTATCCTTACCCATGAGATCTCAGGTTCAAGCGCTAAGTACGGAGTTTCTATTGGTAGGGAGCATTTACTGACCAATGTGGGACTTCCACGCACGAATCCGGGTTAGTCGCATCCCAAAATGGGCAAAGGACACCAGGTGGAAACATTAAAAAAAAATTGTAATATATAGTGATTGAGAAGAAAAAAGCTAATTACCATTTAATTATTTAGGTTTTAAATTCTTTTAAGCATAGGTTACATTCAGCTTTTCATATCGCCCTATCCGTGTGGCAAGATCAATGAAGGCCAGAGAATCAGGGAAGAAAGCAGACAAAAGAATGAATAAGACATTTCCCAAAACATAATCATTCACAAATACAATAGCGCAATGAGTACAGACATCAAAATGAGTCCCGTCTCACTTTGCTCGTCCTACAGTAAGAAAAAGAAATTTCATGGGGGAAAATCACAACCAGCCCTATCATCATACCTACCACTTTTTTCAGTTACTAAAAAAGCAGAACAGCTGCAAATAGAACCAAGGAAATCAAGAACTTGCATAAACCAGGCCAAACCATATAGACACAAGTTAAAATAACACAATTTAATACAGAGGGGTTACTCTGATGGTAAGCAACCTCCACTTCCAACCATGAGGTTGTGAGTTCGAGTCTCCCCAAGAGCAAGGTGGGAAGTTCTTGGAGGGAAGGATGTCGGGGGTCTATTTGGAAACAGCCTCTCTACCTCAGGCTAGGGGTAAGGTCTGCGTACGCACACTACCCTCCTCAGACCCCACTAAGTGGGATTATACTGGGTTGTTATTGTTGTCAGTTCCAATTTATGTGAACTTGTTTGACTGGGCACGGAGTTTAAGAAAAAATAAGTCTTTTGGAATTTGTGGTTCTAAACAAGTCAAAAAGAGGCCTCGCGTATTTGTGTGGTTATAAAAGTTTCTCATTAAGGGTAAAATTGAAAGTTTAAGCTAAATTTGTTACCAAATTTAGAAAGGGGTCATTTTTTTAGAACGGATCAAAAAGGAAATAGGTTTACATAACAGAGGTAGTACTAGCTAACCATGTGCTCAATAAGACTTGAAATCAACAACCTTTAACAGATTTCCAAAGTAGGTCAACCAAGCAACTAAAAGGTTTCAAAAGAAAAGGTAGCCATCCCTCCTGTAGACAAAATCTCATCGCTTCTCATCAAATCGAATACAGTAAAAATGGATTGTAAGCTAGCTTCGTATTCCATACTAATCAAACAACTTGATTAAGAAACATGTCATGAATCAGCAAAAGCTGAAGTGATAGACTTGGCCAAAGATCTCTAACCCTTTTAGCAACAAAGGTTCACAGAAATATAAAATAATAAGACAGCAATGAGAATCTTTTATCATTTTCTTCAATTAAGATGTATTTGTAAGTAGTTATAGTGGTAAAGAGACAGTTGAAGGACAATCTTAAATAGAAAATGCAGAAGGGTTCCAGAAAAATGGACATTAGGATGCTTCTAGCTCTACCCTGGTCAGTAATTATAGCTTCAGGCGCGAATAAATGCCTTGAAAACCAAATAAGATATAAGAATAAGGAGGACCATTAGGATGCTCCTAGCTCTACCCTGGTCAGGGTTATAGCTTCAGGTGTGAATAAATGCCTTGAAAACCAAATAAGAAATAAGAATATGGTGATAAACGGCTATGCTTACCTTTCGGAAGCTGCATCAGCACTTGCTATTTGTTCCTGTCAACAGGGGAACATACAAATGTATCAAAGAGAAACGAAATCATAACAAATGCAAATTACAGCCAGTAACTAACCCCTTCTGACATTGTATCATCTTCTACTAACTTCCAGCGTTCCTCTGTGAGATTTATGATTTCTACATCTCCATCAGTGTAGGCAACCTAATAAGAAATTATCATTCAAATATAGAAGGCTTAGTGCAAATGAAACAATTCAATTTTACGCAGAAGAAAACAAACTGCACTCACTCTGTACTTCTTTTTGGCAGAATCAAACTTCTCAACAACACCTTCATAAAATCTGTGACAACAAAGGAATATTAGCATAAATTCTAATACAAATCTTGAGGTATCCCAACACTTGCATCTTCATTTCCCAAAACGCAGACCAATGGCATAATATCATTTCTCAGATGTAACATATACCTTTTTTACAAGTAAAATAAGATGTAACATATACTAATGCAGATAAAAAGATTCAAGATAAAATAGAACTGGAGAAATTACTCAGCAATTTCACCGAACTCAATATGATAGTAATTCCCAATTGTTGGGGTCAGTTATGAGGGAAAAAAACATGCTGGACAGGAAAAACATGTCAGACAGCAGCATAATAAAGTAAGATAAACACTTACTCTTTATCCAACGGCCACCAAACTTTGATTCTTTTACCAACCAGGCTCTCACCATGTTGCACAGTCCCGCTTACCTGACAAGTAAAAGCAGTACAGTGGCAGCGTGGTTAGGTATTAATCTGTAAACAACTTGTTCACACAGGAGTATTGTAGAAGCTAAATGAATTTAATCTAGAATAAAGCAGTTTGTCCAGATAAAACTCTGACATACGATAACCGTCTTCCTAAGTGAATTCAATTAAAAACAAGCAATCAGAAATGAGTGCCAACAAATGTCAGCAACACAGAAGAGGGGACAGTTGGAGAAAGAAAGGCAGTAGTCCCCTGACGAAAGGGGAAACATAAGAGCAAAAAAAAAAAATATTAAGTACACATTCAGCAAGATTAAGGTGACATTTGCATTTGGCTTATGTTGTTTCCTAACACAAATGTTAGGTTTTGGAACAAATAGCTATTTTAAAGAACAAGCAAAATTTGTGTCTCTGTGTATACAAGCACTTAACAGGTGGCAAGAAATGGTAAGTCTATACTACTTGCTAACCACTATCAACACTTATAACAAAAATTGGTTGGAAGAATTGCAGCATAAAAACACAATTTACATTTGCAAAATAGAAAAAGCATAGCACAGAGCATTAGTACGATAGAAACCCACAAAATAAGAAAGGACTAAAAAACATGAACAATGATTTAAAATGCTTACCTTGTCCTTGCCTGAAGAAGGCTGCTTTCTCTTTGCACTTATCCTGGGTGTTTCCTCTTCGTTATTTTCATGCTTAGCAGAGTTATCCGGAGACACTGGCGAAGGTACTCTCTCCTGCAAAACAAAACAACAACATGAGACAGCCATGGAGGGTCATGGCAAGTCTAACAGGCTCGGTAGTAAGAACTGCACAAACAGGACAAAATCCATATTTGTAAAATATAGCATGGCATGTAACATTATTATCTAGATATAAATGTTCATAATAACAAGAAAACAAAAATGTAAAATGATTACCCTGCCCTTGCCTGAAGAAGGCTTTTTCTTTGCACTCGTCTTGGGAATATCCTCTTCATTACATTCATGTTTAGCAGAGTCATCAAGTGACTCTTGTGGAGGCGCTGTCTCCTGCACATTTAAAATTGACAACTTATTAGACAGTCATGAAGAGATATTGATAAATCCAACAGAGAAATAAAGTTACATAAAGAGAAGATAAATTACTCCAACATCATATTAAGTAGAGGATTGAGGGAGTTACCGGACTAGCTTTTCCACGCCCACGCTTTTTGCTATCTTCTTTATTTCTCACAGATGGACCAACCTGATTCTTATTCTTGGTATCAATCTTCTTACCCGATTTCTTCTGCTTTTTCGCCTCCACATCGCTGGTCGATCCACCTTCATTCTCCTTATGCGAAGGCTCTGCAGGAGCTTTCTTCGAAGGGCGCCTCACCTGTTTAACCTCCAAGTCACTTGTAGCTTCAGATTCCTTCTCAGACACGCACTCTTCTTGATTTAAGATGTCCTCTTTTCGCCGACCACCTTTCTTCGGCGCACTCTCATCAGGAAGGCTCAGAACAGTGGACGAAGGAGCAACATTAACAGCTTCCCCCTCAGATTCTTTGGGTGCAGAGTCCTGAAGAGTAGTTTCCGGCTCCTCCAAAGAGTTAGACTGCTCAACCGCTGGATCTTCAGAAGCTGAACTTTGGTCATTTTTGTTTTGATTATTCTGATGATCGGGAAGCTTCTCAGCTTCTATTTCACTATCATCAGGAGCTTGGTGAGAAGATTCTGCTGAGTTTGAAGAGTCTGTCCTTCTTCCTCTTTTCTTAGCAGTTTGTTCTGACTTGGATTCTGAATTTGTAGACTTTCCAGCCCTTAAATCATCAGACTCAGATTTGGATGGTGTCTTAGCAGCATCTTGCAGAACCGCCTCATCATGATCTCCAGCATTTGCTAACAGTTCTGCTTCAGCAGCCGATCCCACATTCTCCTGACTAACGCCATTACTTATGATTGATTTGGGAGATCTATTCACCGTGGGATCAATATCTTCTGAATGTGCTTCTTCTCTTATGCTCTCAGCCATCTGATCAAACAACAAATAAATACCTTGTAATAACAGCCAGCCAACGATGTTTTCACACCATAAGAATATTATGGTGCTAACATGTTCAATCCCACACCATCCATTACAAATATTAAAGACATTACTGACTCAAAAGGGTCATATTCACCGATTTACCAACACAAAAAAAACTAAAGACCCATTAGGGCAACATTTGGTTGAAGGTGAAAAAATAAGCATTTGAAGTTGAAAAAGAGTATTTGGAGTTGTTCACTGTGTTTGGACATGAATTTCTCTTGGGAAAAGAGTTGAAATTTTGTGAGTGATCCATTATTTCACTTGAAATACTCCTCAAACAGGATTTTCAATTTCAAACTCTCTATTTTAAGTAAAGTTGAAATAATGGAGAAAATTGCAAAAGACGCATTCATTTGCAATTAATATTTCATTATTTGCAAATATTAATGTGTCCAAACACCTAGATAATATTCAAACCACATGCCTGGCCTGCCTCATCTGAAGATGCTGTAGCCACTTTGCTCCCATCACCCTAAATTATATGATCCAGAGGCAATATACAATAAATTTATGACAAGAATTTTGGGGAAAAAAAAACATTTATCAAAGTTATTCAAAGTCTGACACCTGAGTTGCTGGAGCAGCCTCTGGAATATCAGCCAACTTGCCCTCAGCAGCCTTGAAAACACATCAATACAGATCATCAATATCAAAACTTCAGGAGGGGGCATAAGGGTAGTTACATTGTTAGCAGTTATAAATAACAGACCTTCAAGCAGTTACTCAGGCAAAAAAATTGCAACAATAGTAGATCAGAATCAACATCGGAAAAAGAAAAAAATATTATGAAATCAATTCCTGATATGTGACAGGTCAACATGGAAAGAACAAGGAAGTAGATTTTCGTTTAGACAAGCAGATATAATTTAAGTAGATATAGCACCAAATGTACTATCACCGTACAAGTGAATTGATTACATTGTCAATATGACTGAAAGAGAAGAGAGAAACATGATTTGCAGCCTTGACTCTTTCCAAGAGCCATGCATAAGTAACTATCCCTCTCAAGGCGAAATAGATAGATAGCTTCCCAATGAAACAGCAGAATTTCAGCAGTTACCACATCAGTCAACAGACACAAGCACTGACAAATGAAAATTTGCATTTAGAATTAACTAGTTAAAGTTACATCAAGAGAGCTATACTTTCCAACAATAGTTACTCTCCACACATGCATAGATCATGTAAAAAAAGAGTTGATCTTTTTTATTGCTATGATTTATACATGCTAAAAATGTTTTTAAAGAAAGGACAATGTATTTGCTTTATCATCTCACTGGGCAAATACGTTACAGGCAGAAACACTCCTTCAAGGCGCTTTTTAGCTCCCTCTTATAATTGGTGGAGCCATTTTACGTCTCTAACTCAATTACAAAATCAAATACTTTGCCAAACTGAAGCAAGGGAAGAAAAACAAGTATGCACTGTTAGAAAAAGAAACTCAAACCTACAGGCCCTTATCATATCTAAGCCTTGAGGAACAACGAATGCAGATCAGGTTTCCAACAGGAATAGGAGAGGGACCTTTTAACTTTGTGAACATCAACACGCCTATCAGGCCAGCAGATATTAACTAAACCCACAACTTAAACACGAGAAAGATTATTGTCTTAGACTCCCTAGATTATGCGGGAAAATGTAAAGGTGAAGTTAGACTTCATGTTAATATGTACAGCAATAGTTCAGTAGCAAAAGTTCAGATACAGAATAACTTAGAAATAAAAGTTGACTAACCAATTGTTCCTTTGGTACACTGTCATTGACATCAACAGCTGGAAGAGTCCCTTCACACACTGAAGTAACAATTTTATTGTACTCGTCCAAAGAGATGTGCAATGATTCTACTGCTTGCGTCAAGTAAGGTTTAAGCTTCTCTGCACAGTTTGCAAATACTTTCTCCCCCAACCTTTTAGCAATTGGTGTCACCTCCTGAGAGAAACTTATTAAATTTAGCATTGTCGCAAGACTACAGAGAACTCGAGAGGAATAACACAAAATATATCATCTCTTCAACCACAACATACCTCATTGTCCTTTTTAACACTAGCCAATAGAGGGGTGAGCAACTCAAGGGATACCTCTTCACTTTCTTCCAGCACAAGAGTCATGATAGTTGCCATGGATGAGAAGATATTTTCTGGGTGATCCTCTCTAAAAGTGAAAGGCAATGAATGAATAGTCTATTCAGTTGAGCTCACTACTATAAGCTTAAACATATACAATAGGAATTAGCATACAAAAAAAAAATAAGATAAGTCGAGTGCCTCACATGGGGGAGAAACCAGAGGCCACAAGATTGCATAAATCAACATTATCCACTTATTTGATAAGTTTAAACGACATTATCCAGTTATACTACTGCTGCGAGTAATTCATTACATGCATACAACCATTCCAAAAGAAAACTACTCTGAGCTTTAACATGGAGCACAGTTGAGTGTACTGACAGAAGGGTAATGTTCCAGAGATTAGATGTACACTTGTTGATAGACAACCCGTGCATCTAAATACCATCTTAGATAGAAACCTACCATCTTGCTACTTTTATAAATAGGTATCAAGAGCATGCTTGGAGTATTTTCTGAACAAGTCATTGATAAGCTTTTTAATGTTATCAGGAAGAAAGAAAAACTAATTGTTCTTTCCATTGTTCCAGAAGTTTTTCATTTCAAAAAGAAAACTACCAAAGTGCCGCAGGAAAGTTTTAACCCAAATCTTTTTTGCAAAGCCTCTGAAATTTTTGCGGGCCAATCACCAGTTAAATATCTCCAAACAACTATGTGATTATGTCATGTCACATATCAATAAAATATATTCAACAACAATAACAACAACCCAGTGTAATCCTACAAGTGGGGTCTGGGGAGGGTAGGATGCACGCAGCCTTAACCCTACCCTGGAAGGACAGAGAGACTGTTTCCGATAGACCCTCGGCTAAAGAAATAAAATATCTTTAACAACTAGGGAAAATCATTTCCAATATCACTCCTAAAAGTTGATCAAATTAGATAATGATATTCAAAATAAGTAGCCAATAGATATCCTCATTCCTGCTCTCTAACAATCACACTAATCCCGCTGACACCCCAGTATAGGCACCCAAATGATGAGAAGCTCTAGGGAAAATCATTTCCAATGTCACTCTAAAAGTTGATCAAATTAGATAATGATATTCAAAATAAGTAGCCAATAGATTTCCTCGTTCCTGCTCTCTAACAATCACACTAATCCCGCTGACACACCAGTATAGGCACCCAAATGATGAGAAGCTCACAATCCCATGAATTTAAAATCACACACTTTGATGGAATGTGAGCGATTATAACTTCAGACATATTCTCAAAAAAAGACAAGTCCGAGAACATTCGCTGGTATCAAAGACTTCTGCTAAAGAAGAAGAAGCAGCGGCAGCAGCGGCGGCACATCATACCATGAATCAATAACCAAACATTACAGAAACAAAATTACTGTTGAACGATTAAGATATATTGCCATACCTTATAGCTTTAAGGAAGTGCTGAAACATCTCAGTAATGAGCTTATCACATTCTAGATCCAACATGACAACACATGACCTGACCTTGGCCACTGTCTCAAGGATCAACACCCTCTTATTATATGATCTGCTGGACTGGTCATGTAAATTCTCAAAGGATGATACAATTAATTGAAAGACATCCTGTATCAACCAAGTGGAATGTCACTGGAGAGGTGATATATAATAAAGAACTAGGAGAAAGCAAACTTCACATACCTTCATTTTCTCATCATCATATGGAGCATCTGGTGCAGTAATCCTAGTTATCTCACTTATACAAGAAGCAACTGCGACCTTCACATCAAGATCAGAATGCCTCAGGAGGTCATTTGCAACCAAAGCCTTCATTAATGGAGAAAGTGCATCATGCATTGATTTAGCCGGTGATTGCTCCACCTTTGACAGGGAAGATTCAACTTGCTTAAAGCAGAAAAAACCAAAAGTTTATTAAGATTAGCCAAGCACAGTAACCAGAATTACCGAAAGTAGTTCTCACAGAAATTGATCAAGATGAGCAATAACATTAAGATTTTACTTGGTGTTTTTTGAAGAGAACAAGTTCTACATAACCTTTTTTGGCAGGCAATGTAAGAAATATCCTTAATGCTGGGAAACAGTACATCCAAAAAAAATCAGTGAGTGTAAATAACCTAGGAAGTCAACAAAAGTCTCCAGCTCTAAAACATTTGCTGTGAATCTTGTTACATCAAAAATTAAACAAAAATATACACATGTACTTACGATTAACTACATTCTCCTATTTGCTTTCAAAAACTCTGGCAATTCTTAATCTCCAGTTCTCCACATAACCTCACCATACTACTATGGGGGATGACTTCCAGAAAAGTTTTAAAAGTTAATCTCTCTAGCTAAAATTCAATGACTCAACTAAAGAAGGAGAGAAAGAAACACGGGACAATTTGATTCTCTTCCCCGGAGATTTTGTATTAGAGCGCCCTCAAAGGTTCACACAGACACACACATTCATGAAGCGATGACGGTTAGTTAGCACCATTTTAGTCGCACAGGCTAAAGGTTTTATCCATTTTCCTATGAGAATTATGGCAGCATAAAAACTCACAAACCAAATCTTCTAAATAATAATCTAAAGACATAGTTTGGCATGTCCTTAATAGCTCCCATTTGTATCAACAGAACATGCAATCCTCATCAGCAAGTTATCAAGGGTGGGAGTTCCACAGGAAACCCATGGTTCCAAATTTTGAAACAATTGTCATTGTTTGTCACTGTAACCGGGCACATGAAGATGCACCGTCCATAGTTACTCTAAAACTAAGGCGACAATTGATTAATAAAATTGTTCAAACACAAATCCATGTATATAAACTTTCACTGGGGAAAGTCGCCCAACGAAAGGTGGCCTAGTTCATTAACACTTCTCAATTTTGTAATGCCAATGGTGTCCAGGCCACTCACACATGTATTGAGTAAGTCTGCCCACCAAGTCTTAGACAGAGGAAGAAATCACCTAGTGATTCTTGCAGCCGCTAGGATTTTAATTAGACCCCATGGTTCTCCTCCCACTTCATTGACAATTAGGTTACTCCCTTGTGTGCGTGTTGATAACAGTTACTTTACCAATCAAAAAAGAAAAGCTGATAACATTGTTCAAGTGCTGGATATTATAGAGCAAGAACTAGAATACCTTCAAGATACCAAAGTTATATCCTTAATAGAACATTCAAAGAAAAATACCATATACGGCAGCATATTAAGATATACCAAATAGGCAACAAAGACACCATGTAAGAAAATTAAAATGCAATCATTCTACGGAAGCGAATAAAAAAATAAGAAAAAGGCTTACGTCAAGCAAGAGGATGAGTTCGTCAAGTGAAGAAGGAGGCTGAAGAAGCTTATTCCCAGCTTCCGCAAGTTGTTCTTCTAGCTCTTTATCTGAAGCCGACATCGTTTTTTCTTCAAGATCTTCTAGAAAAACCAATACAGATTTAAACTTACAATAACTCTTCACACCATCAAACCCTAGAAATAGCGTTAATCAGAAAGAAACAAAATCAATTGCTCCGCGTATGCACAAAGAGAAGAGGGAAAGGATCTTGTGAAACCCTAAAGAAATAAGTGGATTTTTGTGAGTAGAAAATAAAGAGCAGGGCTTTTTTTATTTTTTTGTTTTTTTTTTTAGTTTTGGGGAGATAAATGGTGTAAATTTAAAGCGTTGAATTTATGGAGGGCTTTCGTTGTTGGAAATAAAAGTAGGGGAGAATCCCGCTGAGAGATTGAGGTCGGAATTATCGGGAGTTATTGATTTGCTTTAATTTGGAATATCAAGTCCGCCAATGAAGTTTGAGAAGCGTGGCATTTTGTTTCTTTATTTCCCTTTTTTGAAATGCCAAGTGCCTAGGTTTACTTTTATGGTTAGGTTATTGTTATCTTTCCACTAAATATTTATTCATTTTAATCATTTTATTTAACTGTTCTTATTCTCTATATTTAATTAATTAATTAATTTGATTCATAGAATTGCGCTTAGCTCCCGGCTCATAAAACGGCTCTGTTGCACTAGTTGGCAAAGAGTTGGCAATATCCGAAGCACTTGAATAATCCAGTAGCTTATGTTAAATTAACTTAGAAAATGGGTTAAATTTATCTATATCTATATCTATATCTATCTATCTATATCTATATCTATATTATTATAAAAGTATGAATACAATGTCGGCTTACAAAAATAGCCTTAAACATTTAATTTATATAAGGACGGAATCGTAATCACTTATAGTATAATATTAAATTTTGGATGAGTTATATATAGAATAGGATATATGATGAACCGAATAGTCATCAATTATGAAGTAAACCGAATCCAACTTTAATTAGAAATGCATGTCTATAAAAAGTTTCTTTTTAAGAACAAAAAATCTTGCACCAAATCTTCCGAATTTTTTAGGAAAAATATTCCTATTCATATTAATCGTTTTAATTTTGCTTCTTCTCAATTTTTATCTACTAAATTTTTGAAAGCTAAAGTGTTATTTCAAATAGATAATCTATGTGGTATAAAATTATACGTTTAGAATTTTACTAAAAATTAGAATTTTGAGGTCCACTAATAATATTTTTTTATCTATCTATCTATCTATATTATTATAAAAGTATAAATACATTGTCGGTTTACAAAAATAATTTTATATTATTAAGCATAATAACACATAATAAAAGAACATAATAATCGAAATTTTAGATATTATCTTTATAATCCTATTAGTATCATTATATAATAATACACGTTAGGAATCCTACATGATTACCTTTAGGAATCCTATTAGTATAATTACTTTGGGGCTGTTTAATTCATATAAAATTGAACAAGTAAATATCGTTAGTTATGTAATCCTATTACTTTTAGGATATACTTCTTTAATATTTCTATTATTAATTTAATTTAAAAACGTATTATAATATCCTATTACTAATTCAATTTAAGAATGTATTATATTATTCAAATCCATTTAGAAAAATGAGAGCCTATATTATTATAAAATCATAATATAATATTAATATATTATAAGCCCTAAAATATTAAATGGAAGAACTCACAAGAAAATGACATAACTGTAATAACCTATTTTTCAGACTGCATACATTCTATGCTAAATTTTTAATATTTAAGATTTTAAAATTAATAAAATTTTATCTATTAAATTCTCATTAAAAATATGTATGAAGGTTTAATAAAATAATTTTATAAGAATCCTTCGTATTGGGAGTACATTACCACTACATAATGCCTAATACGAAGAAAAAATAAAAGTAATATTAAAGGGATTGCATAAAGAGATGAAATTGAGAAAAAAAATACCATCACGATTATTTTATTTTATATTTGAACTATTTTTCTATTCAAATAATATTTTTTTAATCAATTTTTCATGTAATATTAAACAATACTCAATTATTAAACAACAACTAAGGGATCGTTTTGTTTGAATACGGCTTATGCTGGAATAAGTTATATTGGTATAAGTTATGCTATAATAAGTTATGTTGGGATTGTTTTTTCGGAAAAGGGTCATAAATGCTCTTAACCTATTAAAAATGGCTCAACAATGCCCTTCATCCATCTTTTGGCTCAAAAATAGCATTAACGTTTCGGGAAAGGGTCGTAAATACCCTTAACCTATTAGAAATGGCTCAAAAATGCCCACCATCCACCCTTTGCTCCAAAAACGCCATTAACATTTTCTTTAGTATCAAAACTGTCTCTTGACCTAACACACAACAACAGTTGATTGTGTGAGACTTTTTGCAAATCCACGTGGCACTTTTTGATTGGTCAATATTAAACAACTTTAGCTTTTGTCATTAACGTGTGTCAAGATATGTATTTTAATCCCAAAAATCGTAGCTTTTCAGTTGTTATAATACAAGTAGTTAATTTTAAAATTGCAACTTTAGAAATATTAAAATATAATAGAATTTTAGCCGAATAAATGGAGCCAATTTTTAGGTAAAGAAAGCATACAAACATGTCAATTAATACTTACACCAGAAGAAACAGTTTTTTTTTACACAGCAAAAACTGAAATTATGATAATAAACTTGAAGAAACGAAAAAAAAAAATTTAAGGAACTGGAAGAGAAAAGAAAGAGTTGAAGAACCCTATTAGAATATATGTGTGTTGTGTCTAATTATTATTTTTTTAATATTGACCAATCAAAAAGTGCCATGTGGATTTGTAAAAGTCTCACACAGTCAATTGTTATTGTCTGTTAGTTCAAGGGGCAGTTTCATTTTTTTACATAGCAAAAACTGAAATTTTTGGCTCAATAATTAGACCCAACACATATATTCTAATAGGGTTCTTCAACTCGTTCTTTTGGGTCTAATTATTGACTGGTCAATATTTAAAAAATAACAATTAGACTCAACACACATATTCTAATAGGGTTCTTCAACTCTTTCTTTTCTCTTTCGGTTTCTTAAATTTTTCTTTTCGTTTCTTCAAGTTTATTATCATAATTTCAGTTTTTGTTGTGTAAAAAAAAAACTGTTTCTTCTAGTGTAAGTATTAATTGACATAGTTGCATGCTTTCTTTACCTAAAAATTGGTTCCATTTATTCGGCTAAAATTCTATTATATTTTAACATTTCTAAAGTTGTTATCTTAAAGTTAACTACTTGTATTATAGCAACTGAAAAGCTAAGATTTTTGGGGTTAAAATACAGATCTTGACACACTTTAATGACAAAAGCTAAAGTTGTTTAATATTGACCTGTCAAAAAATGCCACGTGGATTTGTAAAAAGTCTCACATAGTCAACTGTTGTTGTGTGTTAGGTCAAGGGACAGTTTTGATACTAAAGAAAACGTTAATGACATTTTTGGGCCAAAAGGTGGATGAGGGGTATTTTTGAGTCATTTCTAATATGTTAAGGACATTTATGACCCTTTTTCGAAACGTTAATGATATTTTTTGGGCTAAAAAGTGGATGAAGGGCATTTTTGAGTTATTTTTAATAGGTTAAGGACATTTATAACCCTTTCTGTTATTTTTTATCCACTGTTTAGCATATTGTATTAAATATGGCAATTCCATAATTATTAAGAAGAGTGTATAAACTATACCGGTGCTAATTACCCCACTCTCTATAAGGTATAAGCTATCCCGATGTTAATCCTAAAATAACTTATACCTGGTTTGCTAACCAAACGAAGTATTAAGGTGGTATTAAACTTTATACCAGCACTATGACTTCTTATACCTCATAACAAACGACCCCTAAGAGAATATTTAAGAATATAAATGTATGAGAAAGAGAAAAAATAATGGTTGGTAAGAGTCAATATCGCTAATGATTCTACAAACGTAAAGATCTAAAAGTGAAATGTCAAAGAGAAAAAATAATGGTTGGTAAGAGTCAATACCGCTAATGATTCTACAAACATAAAGATCTAAAAGTGAAATGTCATATCAATCTTTTACTATTTGAAAATAAAATTTACGGTGAATAAAATTATAATTAAGATTAAATATTCAAAATAAGGGATGAACTAATATTAATATCTAAATCAACATAGAATAAATTATTTTTTATGGTAAAATAAAATAGTTAAATTTTTTAATTAATTATTTAGCAAAGAATCCAATTCAATTATTTTTAAAATTTATCATTTGAGTAAAATTCTTATTAAAGTTAAAAAAAATCTTAGACTATATAAATTTATTCTATAAGAAAGAGCGTTAGAACACAAAGTAAAAAGGTTAGTATATTATTAAGAATCAAAATGCTATACAAGTGTATGAGGAAGCACAATCAAAGTTCAATCCTAAACAAGAACAAGCTTTCAAGATTATATTATAAAGAGTCGACTCTGGTATAACAGGATTATTCTTTGTAGATACCTCCGGCTGAATCGAAATAATATTTCTACGTCATGAATTGCTTGCAAATATCATAACAAGCGGCATGACATT
>MU751589.1:153450-177955 GCA_026770625.1 Nicotiana glauca
CGAAATCGTTGTATAGAAAGTATATAAAGGATCCTTCACAAATTTTTGGACATTCTTCACAATTTGAACTCGATTTTCAGAGAATTTTGAAGAGGGATTCAACTGGAAACTCGTTGAGGTAATGTTTTTGAACCTAAAACTCGATTCTATAATGATTTTCAGTTGATTAAGCATGAAAATTGTGAGATTTAAGGGTGAAAATTGGAGAACTAGAGCTTGGAACTTGAGAGTTAAAATTTGGGCGATTAAAGGGTCAAATGAAGTTAGATTTTGGTAAATTTGGTATGTATGGACTCGTGAGAGGATAAGGATTGTTGTGCTTTTTATCGGATTCCGAGACGTGGGACCGGGGTCAGGTTTGGCCAATTTCGGGAATTTTGATTTAATTTGATAATTTTCGCATGGGCTTTATTCCTTTAGCGTGTATTGACGGTGTGATACTGATTTTGAATAGATTCAGGGTGATTTGAGACCGAGTCGAGTGGCAAGGGCATCATAGATTTTTGTCCGGTTTGAGATAAGTAATGATTGTAAATCTAGTCCTGAGGGTATGAACCCCGGAAATTTCATACTATTTTGATAATTGAGGTAACACATATACTAGGGACGAGCGTGTGGGCGTGCACCCGTAGGGATTGTGACTTGGTCCGTCCCGTGGAGACTGTAGAGTTGCATATTTTGATAAACTTTATATGATATCTATGTGTTTTAGAAATGATTTTGTTAACTTGGGTTGAATGCCATGTTTGGGGCCTTGTGCTGTACTGTTTGGACACTCAGGGGGTATTTTACTGTTATCCTCATATTGTTTTTGATAGAAAACATTATCCTCAGTCATGGTTTTATACCTGTTTATTGTTTAATCTTGTTCGCCACTCTATTTTAATATTTGTGAAAGTGTTTTGGGCTGAGTTCCCTGAGTTTGCACTGAGATGCCCGAGAGGCTTGTGAGGCTGATGAGTGAGTGAGGCCGAGGGCCGGATTGTGAGGATAGTTATGGATCGGGCTGCACGATGCAATATTATATATATGTGTGTGTGTATGTGTGTGTGGGAGGGGGGGATCGGGCTGCACACTGCATCAATATGGCGTTTGGGCTGTAAGAGCCCCTCCGCATTCTACACACCCCTAGTGAGCACAGTCGACTATATATATTTAAGGCTCGAGCATGCCGCAACGGTTATCATAAGGTACCTATTGAGCGTAAGTGCTGAGTGTGAGCACTAATTGATGAGAGTTGAGTCACGAGTGACTGAGAGGCTATATATATATATATATATATATATATATATATATATATATATATGTGAGTGATGCTTTGCCGGAGGGGTTGGTTTTTATGAAATTACTGTTTTCACTCTTCTTTTATACTGCCCCTCTATTGTAAATGTTGAACAGATGTTTTAAACAACTTTCATTGAAATTGAAAATTTTATGACACGTTCAGAATTTAACTACTCATTTGAACCTTGTTATTTCCACTGAGGTTTTTATGTTATGAGATGTATATGATTTTTAAATGCTCGTCACTAAACTCAGTCTTTATTTACCTTTATTACTTACTAAGTTGGCGTACTCACATTACTCCATGCACCTAGTATGCAGATTCAAGTATTTTTGAATCTGGCAGCGGGTGTTGATTACTTAGTGGCAGGTTCATCGAATTTAGCAAGGTAGTTGTCTGGCGATTGCATCCCTACTTTCCTCCCTCCTTATTCTCCCTTAGTTGTATTCAGTGATATTCTCGGCCATGTTGGTCTTGATGTTGTCAGACAGCTGTATTAGATGCTAATGACAAGTGATACCCCGATGTCGAGCTTTCTTTCCGCACTATTGTTTTGTTTTAAACACTTTACAAAGGTTTATTGTTAAATAGCTTTGATTTTATACTAAGAATGAAAATATTGATTAGTGAGGGGATTGTGTCATCTGGTCTAGTTCCATGATATGCGCCATCACGACAGGATTCATTTTGGGATCGTGATAAGTTGGCATTAGAGCCTAGGTTACATAGGTCTCACGAGTCATGAGCAGGTTTAGTAGAGTCTTGCAGATCGTTACAAAGACGTCTGTACTTATCTTCGAGAGGCTACAGAACCTTTAGGAAATCCCATATTCTTGAATTCTTACGTGTGTCATTGATTCAGCCTGAAATGCAATTATTTGAAATTCCCTCCACACGTTCATATGCGCGTATGAGCACTCGGTATCAGTTGTGCGTCGTCGCCTTGAGATTTCCATGGGTAAGGTGCGAGATGTAATTTTAGCATATTGATGATGGGCCAGTCTGGAGGACTTGAGGTCGGGCTTGGTCTATGGCTTAAGTGTTGAGATTTTGAATGTGTGAGCATAAACATTTGGAACTTATATGTCTATTTGTGTCCTTATTAGTGGGATTTTGTGGCTGGATGACTATGTGGTGAGTGTGATTTAAAGGTGAGATGTGTTCAGATTGTTTGACTGTGACCAAAAGAATTGGCTGGAGAGGTAGCACGAACTATTTAGTGTTTGACTTCTATCTTAAGTTGGCATATGGCCTCGAGTTGTGAGTGTATTGAAGGACCTCTCATGTAGTTTAGTTGAGAAGTGAAGTGGACCTCTCACGAGTTGTGAGTATATGGCCTAGTGATGTCTTTTGGGCTGATCAATGCCCCAACAATGTACATGTATTTGATTAATAATGTATTTCAACCATATTTGGATTCCTTCATTATTGTGTTCATTGATGACATCCTGGTGTACTCTCATAGCCAGGAGGAGCATGCTCAACATTTAAGAGTTGTATTGCAGATATTGAGGGAGGAGAAACTTTATGCAAACTTCTCCAAGTGTGAATTTTGGCTCAGTTCAGTAGCATTCTTGGGGCACGCGGTGTCGAGTGAAGGTATCCAGGTGGTCAGATGAGTATGGACAGAGCTTTTAGAAGCTCAAAATTACTTTGACCACAGCTTCAGTGTTAGTTCTACCATCAGTTTCCGGTTCTTATACCGCGTATTGTGACGCCTCGAGGGTAGGCATTGGTTGGGTTTAAATGTATGAGGCTAAAGTGATTGCATAATAGCTGTGACTATAGGAAGGGTATAGAGAGGTTCCAGTTGGAGGCTAAGCATGCGGGATTATTTCCCACGGGGTGTCCTGAGGGCGTGTAATCCCTATGTTGTTTATAGTAAGTCCTCTTTTACCAGTGAAATATGTGTTGCAATTTGAGGTTGGATCGCGTATGAGAGTGGACTTGACTATTTCGAGGGTGAATGCGAGAGTTGCAGATGATTTGAAGTACTAGATGGTTTGTGTTACACGAGCTTATGAAAGATTTAGTTTAATTCACTATAGCTGAATGGTAGTAATATAGCATGGGTATCGTGAGTTAGTATGTGTTTGATCTATGGCTTTGAGCCAAGTGGGGGAGTCTGTTAGAGATCAGTTGATTGCACAGTTATGTGTTGTATGGGTTTCAGTTTAAGGTATACTTGTGGATCGATTATGACTTGTAGAGGTTGAGATCGAGGATGACTCGAGTAAAGGAAATTCTGGATAAGGGTTGTGTTATGCTTTATGTGTATATGAAAGATGTAGGATGACTTAGTCATTATTGTAAGGAATGTAACGGGTATGGAGTAGGATATCACTCGGATGCTTAGAAGGATCAGTTACTTCTTAAGGTATTGGAGTGCTAATGGAGCACAAGACGCTTTGACTGTTTGATCAGTCTAATTGAGACTGAGTAGAGTGGATGACTCTTGAGAATGTTCTAACGGATTCAAGATTTATATGTAACAATTGGGAATTCTTCAGGATGTTTATTTGGCTAGAAATTGGGACTTACATTGGAAGATATCAAGATTTGTGGCATTTCTATATTGTAGCGGATCCTACATTTTGATGTTAGGGAAGGGATAATTCATAGGAAGTCTCTTTAGAGTAAGTAGTTGTGTTACTTTTGGAATGCATAAGAGGAACATTCAACGACTTATGAGCCTTAGACGGTTTGGTTTTGCGCAAATGGGATTCAAAGGGTTCTTGATGGTTACTACAACGATTAAGGATGTATATCTTCTACTTGCGTGGAGAGCATGTGATATATAGTAATTTTCTTCTAGATGGAATCAAATGGAAAGTTTTTGGCTAGTCGAGTACGTAGTTGCTTGTGTCTTGGAATGTATTAAGAACTTCTCATAATTATTATAGGATGGCATGGTATACACGGTATACTGTGTATGGTTGAGATTTGCATGTGCAAGGTCATAGTTTAGTTATTGAAGGAAGGTCATAAATTCTTAGACAACATGGACAAGTTCAGAGGACTAGGTAAATGATAATACTAATTGGTGTGGCTTGACGAGGGTATACATTTTAGAAAGGGGCAATGTGCTCGAGTTAAGGATACTTCATTAGTATTGCATCACTCTCTTGTTTGATAGACGACTAATATTCGAGGTTGCTTAGTGGCACAGAAGAACTTTAGGAGTATCCCTCAAGGAATGATTGAGTATCATAGGTACATGAGATGTTCGGGCGGTGGAGTTGGGACCAGATATAGTTATTCGAATGCTTTATGGATGTGGAGACTGGGAGTTCTCATAAACAGGTTATGTCGTGGTTGTGGACCGTATATATCGGTTTGTGGTGGCTATTAGGGGTTTGGAGACCCAAGTGGATCTTTGTTGCTTAGTATGGTATATTTTGATGTGATATTGGGTAAGGACTAGTTGTCTCCATGTCATGTTATTCTGGACTTTTACGTTAAGGCAGTAAAGTTGGCTATGCCAGGGATGCCACGGATTGAATGGTGAGTGTCGAGTGGTGAGGTTCGACTGGTTATGTTCCTAGTAGAGATTTCATCTTTGAAGACCCAGCGGATGGTTATGAATATGTTGTCTTTCTTATCTGGCCTTCGTGAGCGATATTAGTGCAGGGACTCCCACCATTGATTCAGTTCCTGTGGTGAGGGATCTTCCGGATGAGTTTCATGCAGACTTGCCGGGTATGTCGGCGGACAGAGTTATTGATTTGGTGCCTGGCACTCAGCGCATTTCTATTGCACCATATTGTAGGGCACCTCGAACTTAAAGGAGTTGTAGGAGCAACTTCAGGAACTCCTTGATAAGAGGTTCATGAGTAGGCCAGTATGGATGTGTGTTATGCATCGAGTCAGCTTGGTTGACTCTGGATTGCTATTGTTAAGAGATGTGTCGTTCGATTGTCATTAAGCTTATTCGCGTTCTGGACTGATTTATGAGTTACCCTTCTGTGTTGTAAGGAGTTGTGATTGTTGGTTTTATGCACAAGTGATAGGGTTCTATTTGGGGCTTTATAGCGGAATTTGAATAAGACGGGTATTTGAGTGTTGCATAATTGATTGTGCATTGGATATTTCTTTCGGGAAGGTATGGCATTACGTCATTTGCTTCTCCGTGGGTATGGTGATTTACTTTTGGTACTAGACATCAAATTGTGCGTGGTTGATGATTTTGAGCATGGTAACTTGAGGTGTCTTATGTGGACCAGTGTTTGGATAGGATTGCATATTGCAGCGAAGTTATGTGGAGGTATGATCCTTCAGGTTAGATTCGTGTGTTTTTGTTTTTCGATTTGTGATGTGTTCTTAGCATTGTGTTGTGGTGGTACTGGTGAGCTTGCGGTACAACTCTCTCATTTGAGTCATTTTCCATGATTTTAGTACATTTGGACTGTTGCTTATTGGGGCACGGGTCACATGGATTGTGGCTTTAGATTGTATCGATGTGTGATGTTGGATGTGATGAGGTCATTGGAATCTATCAGATTCGATTCCAGCATGTTGGAAGGATAATATCGGGATTCAGCTTAGAAATTTACTTTGGTCCTTGCCGAAGGAGAGGAAGTTCCATGACTGGTTGATCTGAGGAGTGGTTATGACTTTCTACGTGTTTCATTCGTCATTGGCAGTATATGAAAGTGTTGGAATAAGGCCTTGTTTGATAAGAGGGTTTATGTGATATATCATGTGATTACATCTTGGGTTACAACTATGATTTGTTACAACTTGTTCGGACTTATACACTGTATAGATGTGAGATTCTGATCTTATAAATAATTTCAGAAATGGAGATTTGGTTCTAAGGTTATGGACAAGGGTGAATTGTGAAATTCTAGATGTTGTGTGATCGGACCTTTATGTGATAGGGTGATGTGGGATCACCCCCAGGTATGTGCATGGTAAGGTTATACAGTGATTTGACGGCTTTCGAAACAACTCTAGGCACGTTCAAGGACGAACGTATGTTTAAATGGGAGAGGATGTAACGACCCAACCAGTCGTTTTGAGCATTTCCACTTTGCTCGCCAGTTCTCGGGCATGACTAGCTCCATATGATGTATTATGACTTATGTAAATCATCGGTTTTGGTTTTGAGATTAATTGGAACAGATAAGGAGGAATAATTCTCAGCTTGAAGTTTTAAATTTGAAAGGTTTGACAAAGTTTTGACTTTTTAGTATTCGATCTCAGATTTGGATTTTTATGATTTTGTTAGCTCCGTTAGGTGATTTTGGACTTGGGAACACGTCCGGAATGTGATTTGGAGGTCCGTGGTAGAATTAGGCTTGAACTGGCGAAATTAAAATTTTGGCTTTGTGACGACTCGGCTAGTCGTCTCATGAGTGACCATTTTGTTTCCCCTATTTCTGCTTCATATTGCTTTATCTATTGGTTCTATATGTGATCGGGTTGGTTGGCTCGGGTTCGAAAGGGAATTGGTAAGATTTGAGATACTTAGTCTCTTTTTAGGAAGCTTAAGTTGGAAAAGTCAACTAGATTTTGACTTATGTGTTAGAGGGCTCGGAGGTAGTTCCGATGGTTCGGATAGCTGTAGACATGTGATTTTTTACCCTCCCCAAGATTTTACACATTTTTGTATTTAAATATTTAATTTAGGTCTAATATGGTTATTTTAACTAGTTTTGACCATTTTACTTTATTTTATCACAAAATAAAAATTACAAAAATATTTCTTCTTGTTAGTTGCTTTTAGTTTATATACCTTTCGTAAAACTAAAAAAAATTAGAAAATAAATACAAAAATAGTACCTTATTTATATGTTAATATGATATTTGAAAATACCACAAAATAGGTTTGTTTTGACGGTTAGTCTTATTTTAATAGTTATTTTACTTTAGTAGGATTAATTAGTAAATGAGGTCGTATTTTAGTATCGATTCACGGAGAAAGAATAAAATCTGAGCTCAAACAACCTATTTTTAAGCTTAATTTTCGGACGTAACCCATAATTCGCAGGCCTATACCCCTTAACCTAAAAAATTCTACAAAAACTAACCTAGACCTTAGACCCCTAGATGGGAGATCCGCCGTTTAACACCCATCGAGAACCCCTCCCCCGTTCTGGATTTTCTTCAGCGAAAAGAAACGATCATCCCCCTCCCTGTTTTGGATCTCATCTTCTTCTTCAGAGAAGAAGATCCCATTTCAATGGATTCTTCTTAACCAAACACCCCTGAACATCACAACAACCAACCTATCTTCAACCATTCCAATCCCCAGACAAAAACCAGTAACAACCAACGTCCACCAGCTCCATCGACGACCACCCTTCAGGACATAACAAAAAATTAAAAAGGAATCAACCATTATCATAATTAAAGAGAGAAATCCCCTACCAAAAAACGATCAACCACAACGGTCATCAGACACCCAACAACCCACCATCACTGTCGTCCCTACCCCTATCTCCTTCATCTTCTAACACCCATAAACCATCACAATTTTACACCAAATTAGCCAGTTTTAGCTTCATCGTTTTGGTTTAGTTTGAGTTGTATGGCAAATTCCGAGTGCGATTTGGAGTCGAGAAAAAGAAAACAAGATTTTGGGGTCGTCGCTTGTCGTTCCTCGTTCGTCCTCGTTCGCCGTTCACGGTGGAGTTCCCTATTGATGTTAGTTCGAATTTGACTTGTAATTGCTTGCAAATCAAACTAATTAAAGAAATATTGTTCAAGTCAATCCCTTTTCCTTTCTATCTCTGTTTCTATGTTCGAAATATGATTGAAGCCTAAGGTATATGTTCTAAGAATTTGGAAACTACGTGGGTCGGTTTACTTGCTGAAATTTGAAGGTCAATACGTGAGTGACTCGTTTTTGGTTTTGAATTAAATGGTTTAAGCGTGAAAGAAGCATTGGAAATATTCTGGGGAACTTTCCATCTATTGACGATCTAGTTCATTCATCACGCTTGATTTATCTCTTCTTGGTTGCAAAGGCTTTATCATGTCTTTAAAGTTTTCCTCTTGTTATTATGAATTATGGAAGTCAAGTTTCGAAGTGTGAATTAACTACTGTGGATTTTTCTAGCCTTTATTATCTCACTTATCGTCCTAGCTTCCATGTTAATTAAGATTGGCACTTAATGTTTTCCGCGATCACCGTTTTGACTGTTCATAACAGAAAGATGAATGCATTCAAGAATTAGTTAAGGTTTAGATGTGAAGTTGTCCAGTCAATTCAATTGTTTGATTGCATTTGGATTTTGCATCCTTTGTGTAGCTGTTGAGCACAAGCATTTCATTTGACAAAGTCATATGTTCAGTGCATTTAATCAGGTGTGGGTTCTAGATATTGGAGGTCATTGTCGTTCATGTTGCTGCAATGTGTTTGAAATATTTGCTTCCAAAAAATAACTATTATGATAGTAAACTAATTAAGAAGAAATAGTATATTTTAGCAAGGAAATTTGTGTTGTTGATACAGTAGTAGTTATAAGGGAATCTTGTGGATGATCTGTTGAGATGAATCGTAGGGTTTGGGATTTAAAAGTAATCGTAATACGTAATCCCGATCTGGGTGTACATTTCATGTGACCTAAATTCAATTTTTAATAATGTTAAATAAATTAAACATGCCGTGAACCGCGTGTGCATTTCATATATTGTGGTTTACGATGTGTTTTCAAAAACAAACAAGTGTATACGATCATGAATTTTCCTACAAACATTAAAAGCGGTTAGAAAGTTAAAAATGCACAATAGGTTTAAAACATGTAGTAAATCAGATAATAGGCCAATTAATAATAGTTTAAGCGACCGTGCTAGAACCACGGATCCCGGAAATGCCTAACACCTTCTCCCGGGTTAACAGAATTCCTTACCCAGATTTCTGTGTTTCGCGGACTGCAAAACAGAGTCAAACTTTCCTCGATTTTGGATTCTAAACCGGTAACTTGGGACACCATAAGTTATTCCAAGTGGCGACTCTGAATAAATAAATAAATCTCGTTCCGATTGTCACTTAAATTAGAAAAAAACTCCCTTATACCCTTCTGGAGGTTGTAAAAAGGAGGTGTGACAGCTCTGACGACTCTGCTGGGGAGGAGAACCACGAACTTCTGGTTCAGGGTTCATAATTCGAGCTTAGAACAACTTTTATAGTTGGTTTTATTTATTATCTGATTTTTATATGTTTGAGCCTAATGTGCTAATTGCCGCTTTTTACCGTTTTGATATTGTTTGGACTGTATATAAATTGTTACGAAACCCTCCTCTATATGAGTCTTCTAAATCATCTGGAAAGTGTGCACTTCGTGTGACTTCTCTTCTGTTAGAGTCGTATTCCAATTTTCGAACGAGGTTCGGACAAGTTGCAAAGCCGGTGAAGGTTCTGTATTCCCGGTACGCTGCCCCCTCCCCGACTCGAGCTGTCTGCTTAGGTAAGCCAGGTCTAGAACAAATACATCCAGATTTTAAACCTAGAATAACTTAGCCTCATGCCGGATCCATAGTAGGAATGTTTGTTTGCATCATGTGCATTTGACTTTGGGGACTCGACACAGGGTTGGGTCCGTCTAGGACAAGTGTACCCAAAAATAAAAGACCATCTTGATGCATTCTATATGCTACATTTTGCAATCTTCAAGGGTAAAGTGGGTCATTTGGTGGACCAATGAGGGTTGAGGATAAATGAAAAAGAGGGTGAAGTATAAAAATAAAGCAAGTAGAGTCCAGTTATAATTTTCTTTCACGTTTTTTTCAAGAAAAGACCAAAAATTGAAAATGAAAAAAAAAATTCAAAAAAGATTTTGCACTTTTCCATCATTTTTCAACAAAAAAAATCAAAAAAGAGGCAAAAGAAAATTCAAAAAGAGTTTCATGTTTCATCATTTTCAAGGAAAAGACAAAAAAAAAATATTTTCTCTAAATTAGTTATTTTTTTATTTCTCGCCCGTATCAAATCGGCCCGAACTACAAATACCTGATTCTCGTCTTTTGGGGCGTGATACGTAGGCAACCCACACATGGTCCGGTTTTCCTAGTAAGTCTTAGGTTCTTAGCTTCGCGTGTTCATAGCCAAATCTTGCATTTTCAACCACTTTTAGCCACATAGGTTAATTTTAGAAAAATAGTCACAATCATGTCTTGCATGTGTCCAACAGGAAGGGTTATTGTTTCACATAGCGTTCTTGGTCTTTAACTTAGTTGGTTTTAATTTTCTCATACAGGTGTCGGTTTACTTACCGGAGTTTGACCATGACATACGCCCGGGACCATCCAGTCAGGAACGTTCATCCATGAGTTGCTTAGGGAGAATTTCTTATTTATTTATTGAGTATGTTTTTCTTTTTATGTCGTTTTTTACTTTCTAGTTTTGTACTGTATTGTCGATTCCTTTGTTATTGTATTTCCTATTTTGCATTTAAAAAAAGATGTGTCATAAATCAAAAATCCAAAAAAATAAATAAAGAGATTTTGCGTTTTTATATTTCTGTTAGATGTTTTCGTTAGAATACTAACTCTAGAAATTCAAAAAAAATTCTTTTGTGGTTTTCCTTACGAAATTAATATCTAGAACTCAAAATAAAAAATTAATTTTATATTCCCTTTAGTACATTAAGAGTAAAAATTCAAAAAAGAAAAAAAAAGAGAGTTTTCTTTTAGTGCCTCTTTAAAAGTTTTCTTTAAGATATTAATTCCAAAATTCAAAAAGATTTTCTTTTGAGGTTCTTCTTTGGGAAATTAATGAAAAAATAAATTAATTTTTATTTTTTATTTTTACTAGAACTTTAGGACATTGTACATAGAAGAAAAAGAAAACAACATACTTTATCTTTGGTTCATCTTTAGAGTTTCTCCTTAGGTAATCAAAACTAAAATCCAAAAATATTTTTTTATCTTGTTCATTTCTTGGTTCGAAATCTTTCCTTCAGGATATCAAATGAAAATTCAAAATATTTTTCTTTGGTTCATTCTTTGTATTTCCTTCCTAAAAAAAAGAATCAAAAATATTTTTCTATTCTAGGTTGTTTTCCTTAAAAAGTTATCATAGAGTATCTGTTAAAAAAAAAGAACAAAGGAAATATATGCTCGTTTAAGCTTCAATTTAGAATATGATAGAACATTAAGTCTAAAAAATTCAAAATTTTTTTTTTGCTTATTTTATTTCTCTATTCTCATCGGATTAGTTATTAAGGTAAAAAAAAGAAAAAATATGAGAACGTTAGTTTATTTAATTTATTCCGGTCTTCCAGAACTACGCAAAGTTATGATTCATGCGGTGTCATGATACGTAGGCAACCTACATAGAGTTCTATCAAATCATTTTTTTAAATCAAAAGAAAAAAAAGGAAAAAGAGAAAAAAAAAAAAGAGAAAACAAAGGAGATGAAACTATAGGATGTGAGAAATGAGAGGAAGGAAAGAATGATAATTAGAGGGAAAAAAGGAAAATGAGCAAGGCAAGAAGTGCTAGAAAAGAAAGAAAAGAGAAGATTGAAATGAAAAAAATTGGGATGATGCCAAATGACCTTGGGACCCTCGAAGTCATTCTAGAACCGTCAATTGTTGCTAGGTGCATTGCACGTAATGTGATATTGTTATCTATTTAATTCCCTAACCCTACCATGATGACTTCATTTTGTTCCTATTTGTTATCCTCATTATAGCATAAGGGTGGTTGGTTTGTGGTTTTTAAACTGGTAACTATTCCATACAATACAAGGTGAAAGAGCAAGGTATCCATGGCTAGCAAAGACTTGGAGAGAAGAGTTGTTGATCCGTCGAGGGAGTTTGTGGAGTCAGAGTCTGAATTGAAAGGGGAGGTCCAAATGTTGAAACAACAGATGGCAGAAATGTATCAATCTTGGATCAGGAGGCATCCTCCACCTTCATTCCCCACTAACTACACTGAAAACCCTGCAACCATCCCACCGCTATCACAAATCCAGATTCCCACTGCTGCTGATATTACCCCACAACCTTTTCACACTCGCCAAAACCACCTCATATATCGCTCCTGTGGCCACTCATGCTCTTGTAGATCCCCCATCCATCTACTTTTCCTCGATCCTCTAATGAGACTGTATTCAAAGTACACGATACCCAATACTATGCTCTAGAACCAACTTTAAAAGTCTCGGGTCCATACTCTCACGCTTCTCATTTTGAGCCTCCCAGTGAAGCTGAAGAGCCTGCTAAAACAGTGGAGCAAGATGAGATATCCAAGAAGGTAAAAATCTTAGAGCAGTCTTTAAGAAACATGCAAGGGATAGGGATCCAGATTAGCGTGTCTTACAAAGACTTGTGTTTATTTCCTGACGTCCAACTGCCTGCTGGGTTTAAGATGCCAAAGTTTGATTTGTATGATGGGCACGGAGATCCCATGGCCTATTTGAGAGGTTAATGCAGTAAGATGAGAGGCACCGGTGGTAAAGACAAATTATTGATGGCGTATTTCAGTCGGAGTCTGAGTATGGCAGCTCTAGAGTGGTACACCTGCCAAGACGTTAGCAAGTGGTACACAAGGGACGATATGACTCATGTCTTTGCCCGGTACTTTCAGTACAATATAGAAATTATGTCGGAAAAAGAAGCCTAATGAAAGCTTTAGGGAATACAGGCTCAGATGGAGAGATCAAGCTGCTAGAGTCAATCCCCTGATGGAAGAAAAAAAGATGGTCGAGTACTTTATTCAAGCTCAAGAGCCAACTTACTCTGGGCCTTTGATCTCGGCTATGGGTAGGCCTTTTAATAATGTGGTAAAAATGGGAGAAATGGTAGAGGATGGGCTGAAGTCTAGCAAGATCACGAGTTATTCTACTTTAAAATCCACAACACAAGCAATTTAGAACGACACAGGAAGCTTGCTGGGTCAGAAGGAACATGATGATGTTGTCATGGTTGTCTCAGGACCAGGACATGGTTCAACGGGTCCGCCTCACCAATATACTCAGCCTCAACCCGAGCCCCAAACCTATCCCCGAGCTCCACATAATCCACCTCAGTATTATCCTTCGAACAATGTTCGGTCATCTGTCCAACCACCGGGTCACTCCTTATGGCAGCGCCAACACCGCATAATGCATTCTTGCATTCACAACATTTTCGAGCACCCAAAAACCCTAGAAAACAGGGGTAGGAAAGGGAACAAAGGCTAACAAATAATTTCACGCCAATTGGGAAGTCCTACACAAGCTTGTTTGAAAAGTTAAAGTATTCTGGTCTGATTGAGCCGCTCCTCTGCTATACTCCATACCCATATGCAAAAGGTTTTGATCCTGCTGTGCGATGCATGTACCACTCTAATGTCCAAGGGCATAACATTGAAGATTGTCGTGCTTTGAAAACGGAAATAGAAAGAATGATTCAAGAAGGGGTAATTGTGATCAAGGACAGTGTCAGGGAGCGTGTGAATCCTCTTGGGAACTTGCTGACTGAATTTAATGATATTGAAGTTGGTAATGTTCTTGGAAATATTGATGTAGAACCCAGTGGCTAAGATGTCGTGCTTGGTAATTGGAAAGATGCTCCACTTCTTGGTTAGACGGGGAGGAGTTTGGTGGTTTATTTTATTGTCATTTTTGTTGTCCGGGTTATTTTTAGGATTGTAATCCGGATATTGTATTGTGAGTCAAACCCTTCTATCATTTTATTTTGCCTAGTTTGTTTAGTCGTAGTAGCTCTTTTAGTATTGTCTGGTTTTGTTCCAGAGTTGTAACCCCGACTTATTTGACTTGTTTTGTTGTTCAAACCCTTTCACCATCTGTCTAATGCAATTTCCTATTTTCTGCTATTTCTGGTCAGTGTTTGTTCAGTTCTTTTTCCCTTTTATAGTTCTTTTCTTGACGACTCTAGTGACATGATATGCACGTGTAATTCTCAGCCTGGTCTTAAACGTTAGTTTAGTCATGAAGCAATGAAACAATTTTGAAGATGATAGGGACATTTGAGGGAAATAAGTAAAGGCATTTTGAGATCACTTCAAGCCCGGATTATGTGAAACTGGGGCAAGATAGAACATAAAGAAACACTATTGAAACACATCCTGCCGCATCAGGTTGAAGCTAAAAGCAAGTTTGCCCTAAATTGGTAGGGACCGTTCATGGTAACGAGAGTGTTGTCCAATAGTACTTTGTATTTAACAGATGCAGAAGGCAAATATGTGGATATGGTTATCAATGATTATGCAGTCAAAAGATATTATATATGATTTCATTGGTTTGTTTAATTGTGTTGTTTGTATTTGGCATGCTTTGAAGATTGGAATGACGAAGATATTTTATTCTGTTATCTAAACACTTCATCCTTTTTACCCCTTTGAGCCTTATTTATTTTCTTTCATATCCCTCTTTTGGAATCAAAAGCAGAGTTTAGAAATATGATACAAAATAAAAAAAGAGAGAAAAAGAGAAAGAAAAAAATGGAAAAAGAGTAAAGAAAAGAAAAAAAAGAGAAAAAAAGAAAGAGAAAAGTACAAAAAACAAACCAATTCTTATGTCATGAACTACGTTCGACCTGATTCCTTTTAAGGATACGTAGGTTGCCTCACGGTTTGGTCCTATCAAAATAAAATTTATAAAGTCCCCAAGCAAAGAAACTGGGCAGAAGTAGTGGTTGTTGTAAGAGATATGATTCCAAAAGTTGTAATTTTGAGCCCTTTAAGCTGTTTTTGAGCCTATATGATACCCTTTGTTTCTAATCCTTTCCAAAAGCCTACATTATGGTCCAAAAAAAGACCTTTTGATCAATCTTTAAGTAGTGCCAAGTCAAGCAAGTTAGAGGTATGATTATCATCAGGGGCAACACTCCGTTCTACATAAGGAAAACAAAAAATGAGAGAATCTTATCGGTGAAAACATTTACAAGCACCATAAGGCGACAGTAAGTTGATGAAAGAGCAAAATGAGAGAGGCTTGATAGTGAAAACCCTTCGGGCACTACAAGTCGAATAAGGACCGTGAATCAGATAGGATAATTAGAGCATCGAATCCCAGTTTCACGGCGAAGAGGTACAACAAGAGTTGAACATTAGACTTGCTTGACAGATTAGGCCACTTAATCCAAAGGTGCATGTCATTGTCGTTAGAGTTGGTATCCACATATGATAAGTTTCTACTTTGAGATTTTCTTGTTAGGTATCATCTCTTTCCATTGTCCCTTACTTTGTTCCTTTTGTGTCGTTTACTTCCTTTTCTTGAGTCTGTTTGGTCAGAACAAGTGAGAAGTGACTTTAAAATTTGCTACCAGCTTTTCAATTGCACAAAACGAAATCTGGCCAGCATACCAAAGTGCCATAAGTTAGGAAATAATGGTATGCACACTGAGTCGGTAACAATCAATGTGCTTTGGGATTCATGTGAAATACAAAGGTTCAGTAAATGTCAATTCACGAGCAAAATGCAATGGATAGAGGGTATTGAGTTTGAATAAATTAGAGGTATTTTCTGTAATAAAGGTGACAGAGAAAGTGATTAGTCAATAAGCAAGAAATGTCTTTCAAGGTGAAATCAAAGTTATCATGGCAAGTGAAGGAGCAATCGCCCTCAAAGTCAAGGCCACAAACCAACCACCATGTTTAAACTCACAAGTTTTCTTTGTCTGAAATAGGGATGAAAGCTATGTTCATATCAAAGCTTGGAAGCTTGAATTTTTCAGGTGTATTTCCCCAGTTTTGCTTACACAAAGGCTATTGAGAATATCACACATCACCCCTAGGAGAAACACTTCCTAGTTGGGGTATTCAAGTTATATTATGTTGTAGGAGATGCACTTCCTAAATCGAGATTCCACCCATAGGAGACGCACTTCCTGTGATAATACCATCTCAACTCTCCGGGCCACATTGGCCGCCTCCTGGAAGGATATCTCACTCCCAGCCTCTTTAGCCATCTAGAGACGAATCCTGCATTATTTGCTTATTGTAAGGAAATAGTATAAAGCACGAAGAGTGATGTCATGCCACACGATGTACCATTCCGTCCCGATTCTATTGATTATATGTGAGGAAAGAGAGTAAAAGCACGAACGGTGATGCCGTGCACGTTTTATTATATCATTTCTTGGTGAGGGTGGGAGTAAAGACACGAAGGGTGATGCAGTGCACTTACTACCTTCTGATTCTTTATTTATGTTTGAGTTATGTTGTTTCCTTCGTTATTTGATGACTTTTACTTGGAATTGTTACTTTCCCCATAGCATGTTCCCCCCCATATTGGTTGGTTATCTCTATACCTTTGTTCCGTCGTATATATACATAACTACACATGTTTATGTGGTAGTCTGGTCTAGCCTCATCACTGCTTCGCCGAGGTTAGGCTAGGCACTTACCAACACATGGGGTCGGTTGTGCTAATACTACACTCTGTGCTCTTTTGCACAGATCCAAGTACCGGACAATGGCAATAGCTCGGGAGCTAGCCTTCGGTCCACCGAGACAGCGAGGTAGCCTTGCAGGCATTCACAGGCCCGACGTCTCCTCTATCTTATATTTCATTCTGTTATCTCATGTATTCGAGACAAACAATGTTATATTTCTTTCAAACGATTGTATTTAGTACTCCTAGTAGTCCGTGGATATTGTGACACCAGCTCTTGGGTAGAGGCACATGTTGATTTCCGCATTATTATTTAGCTTATTTAAATTAAGTCTTCTGCTTCAATTTCATATTCCGTTGTTATTTAGATATTTAACGCTTGTTGTTATGTTTGGTAAAAGGATTTAAATTAAAGGAATTAGGAGTTTATGATTCGTGGCTTGCCTAGCTTCTACGAGTAGGTGCCATCACGACCCCCGAGGGTGGGAAATCCGGGTCGTGATAGAGACGCACTTCCTAGTTTTGGTCATTTAAATTCATCCCCAGGAGACGCACGTCCTAGTTGAAGTTTTACTAATTAGGAGACGCACTTCCTAGCTTTGGTCATTTAAATTCATTCCTAGGTGACGCACTTCCAAGTTTGAGTCATTGATGTTTCACCCCTAGGAGTCGCACTTCCTAGTCCGGGTCTTTCAGGTTATATGTTTGTTTTAGGGGATGCACTTCCTAGTCTGGGTCTTTCAGGTTATATGTTTGTCTTAGGCGACGCACTTCCTAAATTGAGATTTTACCCCTAGGAGACGGACTTCCTAGTTTGGGTCATTTAAGTTTATTCCTAGGAGACGCATTTCCTTAATTGAAGTTTCACCCATAGGAGACACACTTCCTAGTATTGGTTTTTCAGGTTATATTTTGTTTTAGGAGATGCACTTCCTAGTTTGAGTCATTGAAGTTTCACCCATAGGAGACGCACTTCCTAGTTTGGATTTTTCAGGTTATATTTTTTGTTTTAGGAGAGAAATTCCTAAATTGAGAGTTCATGATGCACTTCCTAGTTTGTGTCATTAAGTTTCACCCATAGGAGACGTACTTCCTAGTCTGGATTTTTCAGGTTATATTTTTGTTTTAGGAGATGCACTTCATAAGTTGAGAGTTCACTAATAGGAGACACACTTCCTAGTTTGAGTCATTGAAGTTTCATCCATAGGATACGCACTTCCTAGTCAGGGGTTTTTAGGTTATATTTTTGTTTTAGAAGATGCACTTCCTAAATTGAGAGTTCATTCATAGGAGACACACTTTCTAGTTTGATCCATACACGTTTTACCCTTAGGAGACACACTTTCTAGCTTGGTTCATTCAAGTTTCAGCCTTAGGAGACACATTTCCTAGTTTGGTTCATTCAAGTTTTACCCGTAGGAGACGCACTTCCTAATCTGGGCTATCCAGGTTTTATTTTTAGGAGACGCATTTGCTGGTCAAAGTTTCTTGGTCTTACTCATAGGAGATGCACATCCTAGTAGATTCTTTAGTTTACTTTCATCATTGCATCAATAGCATAAGTGGTTTACATTTTTGCTAACAACTCAAAAATCTTCATAGTGCAAACAGGGGCAGAAAATTTTGTTTATTTTGTTGTTTTGATTGTAGGGACCCACCTGGAGAACAAGGGAATTTGCTTCAGAATTATTTCAAGTTTCAAGTCAGTAGCAGGCACCCACCTGGATAACAAGAGAAGTCATTTTAGAATTCAGTTTAAGTTAGAAGTAGCAGAAGCTCGCGACAAGAATGTGGGTCAACAGTCAGAGATGACTAACAGAAGTAGTCTCAATCCAAAATAAAAATAAAAGCAAGAAGTGAATCCAAATGCAGAAGTTGATGAAATATGTGAGTTGCTCAAGATATGGCTGAGGTCACAAGCACTGCATGTCCGATCTTGATCCGAAAAGCTGAAGAATAATGAACTACCACTTGTAGCTAGCAAACGTTAAGGTTCATCTAAAGTCTGCATGAAGAACCATTCAATACTCAAGATCAAGATTCATAAGACTTATAGACAGGAATCTTGTAAATCGTAATTGACAGGCTTAGATAGTCTTTTTCATTTTGATTTTTGATGTAATAATAGGAATCACGGACCAGAATCTCGACGGCACCTCAATCGACTCTCCACCTCGGTACTCCATCACTCTTCCTAATTCTGAACTACACGTGACCTGATTCCTTTATTGCCATGAATATGTAGGCAGCTCAGATACTAGGGCTCGGTCACATTCTCCTTTCTCTTAGTTTTTGGTCTCCCTAAATAAGGGTCGGGTCAAAAAACATGTCTAGTCGTTCTTTGTCTGAATATACTTTGTGTTTCCAGTCAAAGAGGGGCAGCTGTAGACATGTGATTTTTGACCCTCCCCATGATTTTACACATTTTTTTACTTAAATATTTATTTTAGGTCTAATATATTTATTTTAACTAGTTTTGACCCTTTTACATTATTTTATCACAAAATAAAAATTATAAAAATATTTCTTCTTTTTAGTTGCTTTTAGTATATACCTTTCGTAAAACTAAAAAAAAATTAAAAATAAATAGAAAAATAGTACCTTATTTCTATGTTTATATGTTATTTGAAAGTACCACAAAATACGTTTGTTTTAATGGTTAGTCTTATTTTAAGAGTTATTTTACTTTAGTAGCATTAATTAGTAAATGAGGTTGTATTTTAGTGTCGTTCACGGAGAAAGAATAAAATTTGGGCTCAAATAATCCATTTTAAGCCTAATTTTCGAACCTAGCCCATAATTCCCAGGTCCATACCCCTTAACCTAAAAAAACCCTAAAAAACTAACCTAGACTCTAGACCCCTAGATGGGAGATCCTCTGTTTAACACTCATCGAGAACCCATCCCCCGTTCTGGATTTTCTTCAGCGAAAAGAAAGGATCCCCTTCCCGCGTTCTGGATCTCATCTTCTTTTTTAGAGAAGAAGAGCCCATTTCAATGGCTTCTTCTTAACCAAACACCACTGAACATCAGAACAACCAGTCCATCTCCAACCATTCCAACGCCCGGCCAAAAACTAGTAGCAAACCAACGTCCACCAGCTCCATCGACGACCACCCTTCAGGACATAACAAAAAATTAAAAAGGAATCAGCCATTATCTGAACGAAAGAGAGAAATACCCTACCCAGAAAATGACCACCATAATGGCCATCAGACACCCAACAGCCCACCATCGCCACCGTCCCTACCCCCTCATCTCCTTCACCTTCTAACACTTATAAACCATCACAATTTTACCCTAAATCAGCCAGTTTCAGCTGCATCATTTTGGTTTAGTTCAAGTTGTCTGGCAAATTTCGAGTGTGATTTGGAGTCGAAAAAAACAAAATAAGATTTTGGGATCGTCGCCTGTCGTTTTGAGTTCGTCGCCATTCGAGGTTCACGGTGGAGTTGCCTGTTGTTGTTGCAGTTCGAATTTGACTTGTAATTACTTGCAAATCAAACTAATTAAAGAAATATTGCTCATGTAAATCCCTTTTCCTTTCTATCTCTGTTTCTATGTTCGAAATATGATTGAAGCCTAAGGTATATGTTGTAAGAATTTGAAAACTACTTGGGTCGGTTTACTTACTGAAATTTGAAGTTCAATACGTGAGTGACTCATTTTTTGTTTTAAATTTAATGTTTCTAGCGTGAAAGAAGCATTGGAAATATTCTGGGGAACTTTTCATCTATCGATGATCTAGTTCATTCAAAATCCATTGTAGTCTTGCTGAAAATCACGCTTGATTCATCTCTTCTTGGTCGTGAAGGCTGCTATCATGTCTTTAAACTTTCCTCTTGATATTATGAAGTGTGGAAGTCATGTTTAGAAGTGTGAATCAACTACTGTGGATTTAGGCTTGAATTGGCAAAAGTGAATTTTTGGCTTCCGATTAATAGGTGAGATTTGGATATAGGGGTTGGAATGGAATTTCGAGAGTTGCAATAGTTCCATTTGGGATGCGCGCGCAAAATTTTAGGTTATTCGGACGTGGTTTGGTTGTGTTTTTTTATCAAAGCGGAATTTGGAAGATTTTGGAATCTTAGGCTTGAATCCGATGTGTTTTGGTTGATTTAATGTTGTTTGAGGTATTTTGAAGATTGGTATAAGTTCGTATAAGGTTATGGGATATGTTTGTGCCAGGGGGCCTCGGGGTGATTTCGGATGGTTGGTGGAGAGTTTGGGAGTTTGGAGGAGCTGCAGATTTTCTTCTTTTGTTGTTTCCGCACCTACAGATTGGGGACCGCAGGTGCGATTCCATAGATGCGATGAAAGGGACCGCAGAAGCGGAAAAGAGCTGGGAAGATTGGAGCCGCAGACGTAGTTGAGGAGCTGCACCTGTGATGGCGCAGGTGAAGGCAATGCATCACATATGCAATTTTGGGTGACTTAAGTGAAACCGCATAAGCGGTTCAAGGACCGTAAATACGGTATCATAGAAGCGGGAATTTGGCCGCATATGCAAAATCTCTCGGCCAGAAGGTATAAGTTATTTTATTCGTGATTTTTGAGCTATTTCACCATTTCTAAGTCGGCTTTGGAGCTTTTTGGAAGAGTTTAAAGAAAGGTTTCAAGGAGACTTCATTGAGGTAAGGATTTTGGACCTAAAACTCGTTCATATGGTATTATTCTATGTTGCTCGGACTCCCCAAAAATGTGGCTGGATACGTATCGAATCCTCCTAAAGTAGTGTATTTTTTAAGGATCCGACACGGGTGCGGCTACATTTTGGAGAGTCCGCGTAACATAGTATTATTTCATGGATTGGGATTGTAATTAATGGAATTTAAGGGTTAAATTTGGGGAAACTAGGGCTTGGAAACTTAGTCCTTTGATTGAGAGGAGGCCAATTCGAGGGGTAAAGGCATCGCGGACTAGAGTTTGGACTGGATTGAGGTGAGTAATGATTGTAAATGAGGTCCCGAGGGTATGAAACCCCGGATTGCACATCATTGTGCTATATTGAGGTGACGCACATACTAGATGACGAGCGTGGGGTCGAGCACTGTTGGGGATTGCGACTTAGTCCGTCACGAATGACTATTTTATCGCGTATTTGACCAAAAACTATTTGCTATCATCATGTTTTGGGTTGAATGCCATATTTGGGCTTCGTGCTAACTATCTGAACCTTTAGGGGATTTTTACTATTATTTCCTAACTATTTTGACTTTATGCTTGAACTCAGTCATGCTATGTTCTATTTTTTTCATAACTCAACTATGTGTACCCTGCTTTAATACTTAAATGATATTTGGGTTGAGTACGTTATTTTACTGTTGCCCGAGTGGCTGTGAGATTATGACTGAGTAAGGACGAGGGCCTATATTGTGAGGAAATACAGATTATGATTATGAGGCCGAGGGCCTGAGATATGTACACCATGAGGTGGCTTGTTGATATGAGGTCGATGGCCTATTGATGATGCCACGAGATGGCTTGATATTGCGCTTGGTCCGTAAGGGTCCCCTCCAGGAGTCTGCACACCCCCAGTGAGCACAGGTATCCATTGTGATATGAGATATTGCCCGAGGGGCGGATTTGTGATACTGTGCCCGATGGGCAATCCTTTATGTGTTTATCTTTCCTAATTACTTATCATTTACTTGCTTAATTTTTAAGAAGGAATTTCATGAAGTCTAAACTGAACTAAAGTGAATTTTGCATATTTTCATTGTTTCCTTACTTTTACTGGCTTTTTACTATTTCATTATAGCCTATAATGTGCCTTACGTGATTTCTTACTTCTTAGTCTTTATTTATGATTATTAATCACTAAGTTGGAGTAATCACTTTACTTTTTGCACCCCGTGTGCAGATTCAGCCGTTGTTGACCCTGCTCGCGAGGGTTGAGAGCTCCCGACAGAATTCAGAGTCCACGAGGTAGCTGCTCGGCATTCGCAGCCTCGTGCCTCTCCCCATTTATCTCATTTCTATCTCTTTTAAGTTATTCTATAATAGCTTGGTAGACATTTCAGACTTGCAGTGTATTGATAGATGCTCATGACTAGTGATACCTCGGTATCAGGCTGTGCTGGGTTTTTATTCCCCAAACTATAATGTTCACTGTTTACCTTAGGATTATTTATTATGTTTTAGACTTATTTCTTATTTTTTTTGCTTAAAACTGAAATGGGAAAGTGTCGTCTGGCCTTGTCTTCACGAGAGACGCCATCACAACCGGGTATGGGTTAGGGTTGTAACAAATATTTCTCGATCAGTAGTAGAAATCTTGATATCGGGGTCGGAATAGAATTTCAAAAATTGGAGTAGGTCCGTTGTGTCATTTTGTGACGTGTGTAAAAATTTTGGGGTCATTCAGACGAGGTTTAATAGGTTTTTGCATCAGTTGCGAAATTCAAAAATTTGGAAATCCTTAGGCTTGAATCCGAAGGTAATTTGGTGTTCCGATGTTGTTTTGAGTGTTCCGAAGGTTGGTATAAGTTTGAATGATGATATTTGACTTTTTGACATGTTTGGTTGAGGTCCCGAGGGCCTCGGGTTGAATTTGGGTGGTTGACATAAGGATTGACATTAAGTTGATGTTGTTGATTTTTGTTGCTTCTGTCATTTCCAAATCTGCGGATTGGGGATTGCAGGTGCGTGGTTGCAGATGCGATATGTAGACCGCAGATTCGGGATTTGTCCATCAGGAGAAGAATCGCAGGTGTAGTGTGTTGGGCGCTTCTACGGGACCGCAAGTGTGGTGCCTGCACACAGATGCGGTCCTGGGAATTTAAGTGAAATCCACAGATGCAAATTTGACCGCAGAAGGGGTTTCTGCAGATGAAGATTATTGGCAGCAGGTGAGAAATCGCTGCATAGAAAGTATATAAAGGATCCTTCACAAATTTTTGGACATTCTTCACAATTTCAACTCGGTTTTTGGAGATTTTGGAGAATTTTGAAGAGGGATTCAAGTGAAAACTTGTTGAGGTAATGTTTATGAACCTAAAACTTGATTCTATGATGATTTTGCGTTGATTAAGCATGAAATTTTATGAGATTTAAGGGTGAAAATTGGGGAATTAGAGCTTGGAACTTGAGAGTTAGAATTTGGGCAATTAAAGGGTCAAATGAAGTTATATTTTGGTAAATTTGGTGTGTATGGACTCGTGAGAGGATAAGGATTGTTGTGCTTTTTATCGGATTCCAAGACGTGGGACCGGGGTCAGGTTTGGCCAATTTTGGAAATTTTAATTTAATTTGATAATTTTCGCATGGGGCTTTGTTCCTTTAGCGTGTATTGACGATATGATACTGATATAAAATAGATTTGTGGGGAGTTGAGACTGAGTTGAGCGGCAAGGGCATCGTGGAGCAGATTTTCGTCTGGTTTGAGGTAAGTAATGATTGTCAATCTAATCCTGAGGGTATGAAATCCCGAAATTTTGTATTATTTGATAAATGAGGTGACGCGCATGCTAAGTGACGGGCGTGCACCTGTAGGGATTGTGACATGATCTGTCCCATGACGACTGTAGAGTTGCATATTTTGATAAACTCTATATGATATCTATGTGTTTTAGAAATGATTCTGTTAACTTGGGCTGAATGCCATGTTTAGGGCCTTGTGCCGTGCTGTTGGACCCTAATGTGTATTTTACTGTTATCCTCACATTGTTTTTTATACGAAGAATTATCATCGGTCATAGTTTATACATTTTTATTGTTTAATCTTGTTCACCGCTCTATTTTAATATTTTTGAAAGTATTTTGGGATGAGTTCCTTGAGTTTGCACTGAGATGCCCGAGAGGCTTGTGAGGATGATGAGTGAGTGAGACCGAGGGCCAGATTGTGAGGATAGTTATGGATCGGACTGTACACCACAATATATATATATATATATATATATATATATATATATATATATATATATATATTT
>MU751589.1:178187-192826 GCA_026770625.1 Nicotiana glauca
TTGAGTCACGAGTGACTGAGAGGCTTGCCCGAGGGGCTATCTATATATATATATATATAGATAGCCCCTCGGGCAAGCCTCTCAGTCACTCGTGACTCAACTCTCATATATATGAGTGATACTGTGACGACACAAACGGCTCATCACTTGTTTTAATTAATTATATATATATATATATATATATATATGTATGTATATATATATACACACACACACACCTCGGGAAAGCCTCTCAGTCACTCGTGACTCAACTCTCATATATATGAGTGACACTGTGACGACACAAATGGCTCATCACTTATTTTAATTAATTATGTGCTTCGGAGGCCTTAAAAACCTCATTTGGAGTTACCTCGATTTGCGTTCATTGTTCGGGTGCGTAGCCGGAAAGCTTAAATGTGAAATTCTAAATTTTGATGTTAAAATGAATAAATTTGACTTTCGTCAACATTTTGGGTAAACGGACCCGGACCAGTGATTTGACGGTACCGAAAGGTCCGTAGGAAAATATGGAACTTGGGCGTATGCTCGGAATTAAATTCTGAGGTCCCAAGGCTGAGAAATGAATTTTTTTGTAAAATTGCTTTCTGAAATTGTTTAAGGATATTTGAAATGAAAATTTATCAGAACGTGTTGGTATCGGGCCTGTATTTTGGTTCCAGCGTTCAGTACAGGTCTTATATAGGATTTAAGATATTTCCTTGAAATTTGTGAAAAACGGACGTCGTTTGACGTGATTCAGACCTAAATTGCGAAATTTGATGTTTTATGAAGTTTGAAAGAATTATTGGATTTTGGGGTTTAATTCGATGTTTATGATGTTATTTTGGCGATTTGATCGTGTGAATAAGTCCGTAGAATATTTTTAAGGTTGTGTGCATATTTGGTTTGGAGCTCCGAGGGCTCGGGTGAGTTTTGGTTAGGCCACAAATTGTTTTTTTTTTAACTTGAAAGTTTGTTGGTATAACTGACCCGCAGGCTTCGCATTTTCGAAGCATGGCTCGCAAATGCGAAGGCCTTCTTGCAAATGCGAGGTAGCTTAGACCTAAACCTCCATCGCAAATGCGATAAACACCTTTGCAAATGCGAAGGTTCCCCTGATGGCCAGGGATAGAAAGTGCGACCATATGGTTCGCAAATGCGGAACTGGGTATGTCGCAAATGCGAAGACCCTTCTTTTTGTCAGTGTTCGCAAATGCGAACTTGGCTTCGCAATTCCCATATCTAAGGGTCGGGGTTAGGGTTCGCAATTGCGAACCCTTGTTCGCATTTCCCATAACTGAGACCTGCATATTTTTACACTTAACCGATTTTGAACTTCATTTTTATATTTTCTCAAACCCAAACACACTTAGGTGATTTTTCAAGGATTTCTTCTTCTCCAAATCAATTGTAAGTCATTTTTAACTAACTTCCTCCAATTTTTAACATCTTTTAACATGATTTCAACTTCAAATCAATAATTTTCATGGGGAAATTGGGTTTTTTGGGTAGAACCTAGTTTTTTCAAAAAAATGGGGATTTGGACCTCAATTTGAGGTCCTATTTTATAACAAATTACACATTTGAGTTCGTGGGGGAATGGGTAATCTGGCTTTGGTTTGAACCTCGGGTTTTGACCACGTGGGCCCGGGGGCGATTTTTGACTTTTTGGGTAAAACTTTGGAAAACTCATTTTTATGCATTGGGGTTGATTCATTTAGCACTTATTGATGTAATTAAGTAAATTATGATTAGATACGAGCGAATTGGCGGTGGAATCAAGGAGTAAAGCTATAGTTGAGACTTGAGTTGTGTTCAAGGCATTGAGGTAAGTGTTCAGTCTAACCCTAGCTTGAGGGATTAGGAGTTGAGCCATAATTGCTATTTGCTTCTTGTTGAGTACGACGTATAGGCATGGTGACGAGTATCTATACGTTGGTGTCGAGCATGACCGTGAGTCTTATATTGTGATTTTCATGACTTCTTGTATTATTCATGCCTTGCTGAAGATTTCTAATTGTTGTATAAAGTTTGTGGAAAGAATTGTGTCCCGTGATCATTAAGGAGCGTCGGCTCAAGTGGTATAACGAATAGTGAGAGCGTAAGTGACAATTGAACCTCTAGAGCATTGGCTCGAGTTGTGAAGTGAATTGAGAAGTAAAAGTGAGAAAGAGAAGAGATCATTATGTTGTCACCCTTGCCAGGCTATTGTAGAGTTGTGGTTCCCTTGCGTGTTCTTATTTGATATTACAGATGCTTAAGTTGATGATTCCTCGGGTGAGGTGATGTAACAAGTTTAACTATAGCTGGGGTAGTTAGGTGTTGTAACAAGTTTAGTTAAAGTTGGGGTAGTTAGGTGTTGTAACGAGTTTGGTTATAGTTGTTTCTCCCTTGTCGGGATATTGTTGAGATATCATTGTTTCCTTTATGTGATGTTTGTTGATATTACCCTTGCCGGGAAATTTCTATATTGCTTTTGTTCCCTTGCCGGGATGTTATTGTGATATTGTTTTGGATTGAAATGGGAGCGGGTGGTACGCCCACCACAAGTTATTGATAAAAAGGGAGCAGGTGGTTTGCTTACCACGAGATTTGATGAAATGAGAGCGAGTGGTATGCCTACCACAAGTTATTGATGAAATGGGAGCAGGCGGTACGCCTATCATAAGTTATTGATGAAATGGGAGCGGGTGGTATGCCTACCATAAGTTATTGAGCAAAAGGGAGCGGGTGGTACGCCTACCACGAGATTTAATGGGAGCGGGTGGTATGCCTACCACCAGATTTGATAAAATGGGAGCGGGTGGTACGCCTACCACGGAAATATGAGAAATGAGATCGGGTTGCACGCCTGTAACGAGATGTGTATTGATAGTGAAATCTGCTTTTATTTCCCTGATTCATTTTAGAGTTAAATTGTTGATCCTCCATTATTATTCTCTTGAAGTTTGGTATTATCTGCTATCCCCGGAGCATGTTCCCCTCCCATTTAAAATGTGTATTCTTGTTTATTTCCCTCTGTATATGAAAATAACTACACATGTTTATCTGGAGTCTAGTCCTAGCCTCGTCACTACATCGCTAGGGTTAGGCCAGACACTTACCAGCATATGGGGTCGTTTGTGCTGATACTACACTCTGTGCTCTTTTGCACAGATCCCGATATCGGAGCAGCATACGGTGCGCAGTAGTAGTTTGGGAGTAGGCCTTCAGTCCACGAGATCCGGAGGTATTCTTGCTGGCGTCCGCAGTCTTGGCGTCTCCTCTATCTTTTATATTCCTATTTCATCTCCTCGTTCATGACACAGAGTGTCTTTATTTTCAAACTTTGTATTTAACATTATTAGATCGTCTGTGATACTGTGATACTGTGACACGAGGTTTTGGGTGGTTAAGGTTTAAGTTGATGTAATAGACATGGATTACAGTCATTTTATTGTTGTCTTCCGCTCATTTACTTATTTTCGCTGTTATCATGTTATCGCTTTATAATTGTTAAAGAGAAATAATTGGTTAACGAAGTATTTGAACTAAAGGTTTGGCTTGCCTAGCTCACATTAGTAGGCACCATCATGACTCCCAAGGGTGGGAAATTCGGGTCGTGACAAGTTGGTATCAGAGCACTAGGTTACATGGGTCTCACAGTTCATAGACAAGCTTAGTAGAGTCTGAGGGATCGGTACAGAGACGTCTGTATTTATCCCTAGAGGCTATAGAGTTAGGAAAAATTTTCACTTCTATTCTTTCCTGTCGTGCAATTTTGTTCTCTCAGTGCTAAATTGATACCTCTTCAGCCGAGCAGCAGCACAGGCCGGTGATAGATCAGCCATGTCTTCGGAGGCTTTGTGGAGATTGGATGAGTTTCCCCGAGCTCTTCACTATTATATTCAACGGTGCATCTACTGAGGATCCCCAGGACTATATTTACAGCTGCCACGAAGTTATTCGGAACATAGAGATTGTTGAGACCAATAAGGTCGACTTTGCTACATTTCGTTTGTCTGGATCCGCCGAGACTTGGTGGAGGGATTATTGCTTAGCTAGACCAGTCAGGATGCCAGCCTTGACTTAGGAGCAGTTCACGCAGCTATTTCTGGAGGAGTTTCTCCACATCACTCAAAGAGAGGTATAATAGGTAGAGGTATAGGTATTAGAGGTAGAGGTGCAGGTATTGTTCTAGTTTGTGGTAGAGAAGCTTCAGTTTTATTCTGCGCCGTATCTGGTCGTGCCTAGTGATTTTATCATGGTGGATCGTGTCCATTGTTCATGTATAGTGGTGATTGGAGGTTTTGAGACTCGTGTAGATTTGCTTTTTCTGGACATGGATGAATTTAGTATTATGTTGGGGATGGACTGGTTATCACCTTACCATGCTATCTTAGACTGTCATGCCAAGACTGTGACCTTAACTTTACCGGGTATGCCTCGTTTAGAGTGGAGAGGTACTCTAGGTCATTCTACCCGCAGTGTTATTACATATGTGAAGGCTCGGCGTATGGTTGAGAAGTGGTGTTTGGCCTATTTGGCTTATGTTCGCGATTCCAGTACTGAGGTCTCTTCTATTGATTCTGTGCCCATTGTTTGGGAGTTCCCTGATGTCTTCCCTTCAGACCTGTCGGGTATGCCACCTGACGGGGATATTGATTTTTGCATTGATTTGGCTCCGGGCACTCAACCCATTTCTATCCTGCCATATCGTATGGCCCCGCCGGAGTTGAAAGAGTTAAAGGAACAGTTGCAGGATTTGCTTGAGAAAAGTTTTATTAGATCCAGTGTTTCGCCTTGGGGTGCGGCGATGTTATTTTTCAAGAAGAAGGATGGAACAATGAGGATGTAAATTGATTACCGGCAATTGAACAAGGTAACAATCAAGAATAAGTATCCGCTGCCGAGGATTGATGATTTATTTGTTCAGCTTCAGGGTGCCAAGGTATTTTCAAAGATTGACTTGCGATCGTGCTACCATCAGTTGAGGATTAGGGCATCCTATGTCCCTAAGACAACTTTTCGCGCTCGGTACGGGCATTATGACTTTTTGGTCATGTTATTCGGGTTGACAAATGCCCCAGCAACTTTTATGGATTTGATGAACCAAGTGTTCAAGCCTTATTTGGACTCGTTCATGATAGTCTTCTTGATGATATATTGATATACTCCCGCAGCTAGGAGGAGCACGAACAACACCTTAGAGTGGTTTTTAGACTCTGAGGGGTAGTCAGTTATATGCAAAGTTCTCCAAGTGTGAGTTCTGGTTGAGTTCAGTTGCATTCATGGGTCATGTTATATCAGCAGAGGGTATTCAGGTTGATCCAAAGAAGATTGAAGCAGTCAAGAGCTGGCCTAGACCAGCATCAGCTGCAGAGATTTGGAGTTTCTTGGGATTGGCAGGCTACTATCGTCGGTTCGTAGAGGGGTTTTCTTCTATTGTAGCCCCGATGACCAGATTGAACTAGAAGGGTTCCCAGTTCAGGTGGTCGGATGAGTGTGAGCGAGCTTTCAGAAGCTCAAGAACGCTCTGACTACGGCATCGGTGTTGGTTTTGCCCACGGGTTCAGGACCTTATACAGTTTATTGTGATGCTTCTCGTGTTGGGCTTGGAGCAGTGTTGATGTCGGATGGAAAATTATTGCCTATGCTTTGAGGTAGTTGAAGATTTATGAGAAGAACTATCCATTTCATAATTTGGAGTTGGCAGCCATAGTTCACGCATTGAAGATTTGGAGGCATTATCTGTATGGCGTGGCATGTGAGATGTTCACGTATCACAAGAGTCTTCAGTATTTGTTCAAGCAAAAGGAGTTGAATTTGAGGCAGAGAAGGTGGTTGGAGTTGTTGAAAGATTATGATATCACTATCTTATATCACCCGGGAAAGGCCAATATGGTGGCCGATGCTTTGAGTCGGAAGTCAACCAGTATGGGTAGTCTTACTTATATTCCGATCGGTGAAAGGCCGCTTGCTTTGGATGTTCAGGCTTTGGCCAATCAGTTCATGAGACTGGATGTTTTTGAGCCCAGTCATGTGTTGGCTTGCACGGTCTCTCGTTCTTCATTATTGGAGCGTATCCGTGATCGGTAGTATGATGATCCCCATTTGTGTGTCCTTAGAGACACGGTGCAGCGTGGAGGTGCCAGAAAGGTTATCTTAGATGATGATGGAGTTTTGAGAATGCAGGGTCGAGTATGTATGCCTAATGTGGATGGGCTCTGAGAGTTGATATTGGAGGATGCCCATAGCTCTCGGTACTCTATTCATCCGGGCGCCGCAAAGATGTATCAGGATTTGCAGCAGCATTATTGGCGGCGTAGAATGAAGAAGGATATCGTAGTATATGTGGCTCGATGTTTGAATTGTCAGCAGGTTAAGTACGAGCATCAGAGGCTTGGTGGTTTATTTCAGAGGATTGAGCTTCCCGAGTGGAAGTGGGAGCGGATCACTATAGACTTTGTCACTAGACTTCCGCTGACTCGAAAGAAGTTTGACGCAGTATGGGTCATTGTTGATAGGATGACCAAGTTAGCACATTTCATTCCTGTGGCAGTCTCCTATTCATCCGAGAGGTTAGCTGAGATCTATATTCGGGAGATTGTTCGCCTTCATGGTGTGCCCGTATCGATCATTTCGTACCGCGACACGCAGTTTACCTCGCGCTTCTGGAGAGCAGTTCAGTGAGAATTGGGCACACGGGTTGAGTTAAGCATAACATTTCATCCAAGACAGACGATCAGTCCGAGCAGACTATTCAAATTTTGGAGGATATGCTCCGAGCTCGTCTTATTGACTTTGGAGGTTCGTGGGATCAGTTTTTTCCCTTAGCAGAGTTTGCTTACAACCATAGTTACAAGTCGAGCATTCATATGACTCCTTATGAGGCTCTACATGGTAGGTGGTGTCGGTCTCCGGTTGGATGGTTTGAGCCGAGAGAGGCTCGGTTGTTGGGTACAGATTTGGTTTAGAAGGCCTTGGACAAGGTTAGGATCATTCAGGATAGGCTTCATTTAGCTCAGTATAGGAAAAAGAGCTATGCAGACCGCAAGGTTCGAGATATGACTTTTATGGTTGGTGAGTGGGTATTGCTCCGAGTATCGCCTATGAAGGGCGTGTTGAGATTTGGGAAGAAGGGCAAGCTTAGCCCTAGGTTCATTGGTTCGTTTGAGATTCTTGATCAAGTGGGAGAGGTGGCTTATAAACTTTCTTTGCCGCCGAGCTTATCAGCCGTGCATCCAGTGTTTTATATGTCTATACTTCAGAGGTATCACGGCGATCCAGCCCACGTGCTAGATTTCAGCACTGTCCAGTTGGACAAGGACTTGTCTTATGAGGAGGAGCCGGTAGCTATTCTAGACCTACAGGTTCGTCAGTTAAGATCCAAGAATTTCCTTTATGTTCGTGTTTAGTGGAGAGGTCAGCCCCCTGAGGCATCGACCCGGGAGTCCGAGTCCGATATGCGGAGCCGTTATCCTCATCTTTTCCCTGACTCAGGTACTTCTTTCTTCTGTCCGTTCGAGGATGAACGGTTGTTTTAGAGGTGGAGAATGTAATGACCCAAAGGGGTCATCACCTATTTTAATTAATTATGTGCTTCCGAGGCCTTAAAAACCTTATTTGGAGTCGCCTCAATTTGCGTGCATAGTTCGGGCGCGTAGCCGCAAAGCATAAATGTGAAATTCTATGAAAAATGCAAAAATTTGATGTTAAAATGAATAAATTTGACTTTGGTCAACATTTTGGGTAAACGGACCCGGACCCGTAATTTGATGGTATTGGAAGGTCCGCAGGAAAATATGGGACTTGGGCGTATGCCCGGAATCAAATTCTGAGGTCCCAAGGCCGAGAAATAAATTTTTTTGTAAAATTGTTTAAGGAAATTTGAAATGAAAATTTATTAGAATGTGTTGGTATCGAGCTCGTATTTTGGTTCTAGCACCTAGTACACGTCATATATAGGATTTAAGATGTTTCTATGAAATTTGGTGAAAAACGGATGTCGTTAGACGTGATTCAGACCTAAATTGGAAATTTTGATGTTTTATGAAGTTTGAAAGAATTCTTGGATTTTGGGGTTTAATTCGATGTTTATGATGTTATTTTGGCGATTTGATTGTGCGAATAAGTCCGTAGGATATTTTTGAGGTTGTGTGCATATTTGGTTTGGAGCCCCGAGGGTTCGGGTGAGTTTTGGATAGGCCACAGATTATTTTTTTTTGAACTTGAAAGTTTGCTGGTATAACTGACTTGCAGGCTTCACATTTGCGAAGCCTAGCTCGCAAATGCGAAGGCCTTATTGTAAATGCGAGGTAGCCCAGACCTGACCCTCCATCGCAAATGTGATAAATTTCTTCGCAAATGCGACCATATGGTTCGCAAATGCGACCATATGGTTCGCAAATGCGGAACTGGGTCTATCGCAAATGCGACATTTCTGGTCGCAAATACGAAGTCCCTCCTTTTGTTCAGTGTTCGCAAATGCGAACTTGTCTTTGCAATTCCCATATCTGAGGGTCGGGGTTTGCAATTGCGAACCCCTGTTCGCATTTCCCATAACTGAGACCTGCATTTTTTTACACTTAACCAATTTTGAACTTCATTTTTCATATTTTCTCGAACCCAAAAACACTTACGCAATTTTTCAAGGATTTCTTCTTCTCCAAATCAATTGTAAGTCATTTTTAACTAACGTCCTCCAATTCTTAACATCTTTTAACATGATTTCAACTTCAAATTAATGATTTTCATGGGGGGAAATTGGGTGTTTTGGGTAGAACCTAGGGTTTTCAAAAATTGGGGATTTGGACCTCAATTTGAGGTCCGATTTCATAACAAATTACACATTTGAGTTCGTGGGGGAATGGGTAATCGGGTTTTGGTTCGAACCTCAGGTTTTGACCACGTGGGCCTGGGGGCAATTTTTGACTTTTAGGTAAAACTTTGGAAAACTCATTTTTACACATTGGGGTTGATTCATTTAGCACTTATTGATGTAATTAAGTAAATTGTGATTAGATACAAGCGAATTGGCGGTGGAATCAAGGAGTAAAGCTATAGTTGGGACTTGAGTTGTGTTCAAGGCATTGAGGTAAGTGTTCGGTCTAACCATAGCTTGAGGGATTATGAGTTTGGCCATAATTGCTATTTGCTTCTTGTTGAGTACGACGTATAGGCATGGTGACGAGTATCTATACATTGGTGTCGAGCATGACCGTGAGTCTTATATTGTGATTTTCATGATTTCTTGTATTATTCATGCCTTGGTAATATTTCTAATTGTTGTATAAAGTTTGTGGAAAGAATTATGTCCCATGATCATAGAGGAGTGTCCGCTCAAGCGGTATAACGAATTGTGATTGCGTAAGTGACAATTGAACCTTTAGAGCATTGGCTCAAGTTGTAAAGTGAATTGTGAAGTAAAAGTGAGAAAGAGAAGAGATCATTATGTTGTCACCCTTGCCGGGCTATTGTAGAGTTGTGGTTCCTTGCGTTGTGTTCTTTTTTGATATTACAGATGCTTAGGTTGATGATTCCCCGGGTTAGGTGATGTAACAAGTTTAGTTATAGCGGGGATAGTTAGGTGTTGTAACAAGTTTAGTTAAAGTTGGGATAGTTAGGTGTTGTAACGTGTTTGGTTATAGTTGTTTTTCCCTTGCCAGGATATTGTTGAGATATCATTGTTTCCTTACCGTGATGTTTGTTGATATTATTGTTCCCTTGTCGGGAAATTTCTATGTTGCTTTTGTTCCCTTGCCGGGATGTTATTGTGATATTGTGTTGGATTGAAATGGGAGCGGGTGGTACGCCTACCACGAGATTTGATGAAATGGGAGCGGGTGTTATGCCTACCATAAGTTATTGATAAAATGGGAGCGGGTGGTACGCCTACTACAAGCTATTGATGAAAAGGGAACGGGGTGGTATGCCTACCATGAGATTTGATAAAATAGGAGCAGGTGGTACACCTACCACGAGATTTGATGAAATGGGAGCAGGTGGTACGCCTACCACGGAAATATGAGAAATGGGATCGGGTTGCACACCTGCAACGAGATGTGTATTGATAGTGAAATGTGCTTTTATTTCCCTTATTCGTGTTAGAGTTAAATTGTTAATCCTCCATTATTATTCTCTTGAAGTTCGGTATTATCTGCTATCACCGAAGCATGTTCCCCTCCCATTTAAAATGTTTATTCTTGTTTATTTTCCCCTGTATATGAAAATAACTGCACAGGTTTATCTGGAGTCTGGTCCTAGCCTCGTCACTACCTCGTCGGGGTTAGGCCAGACACTTACCAACACATAGGGTCGGTACTACAGTATGTGCTCTTTTGCACAAATCCCAAAACCGGAACAACATATGGTGCGCAGCAGTAGTTTGGGAATAGGTCTTCAGTCCACGAGATCCCGAGGTAGTCTTGCTAGTGTCCGCAGGCTCGATGTCTTCTCTATCTTTTATATTCCTGTTTCATCTCCTCATTTCTGATACAGAGTGTCTTTATTTTTAGACTTGTATTTAGCATTCTTAAGTCGTTTGTGATACAGTGACACCAGGTTTTGGGTGGTTAAGGTTTAAGTTGATGTAATAGACATGGATTGCAGCCATTTTATCGTTGTCTTTCGCTCATTTATTAATTTCCGCTGTTATCATGTTATCGCTTTGGAATTGTTAAAGAGAAATAATTGGTTAACGAAGTAATTGAACTTAAGGTTTGTCTTGCCTAGCTCACATTAGTAGGCTCCATCACGACTTCCAAGATTGAAAAATCCGGGTCGTGATATATACTTTGCCAGAGGGTCTTGTTTTTATGAAATTACCATTTTCACTCTTCTTTTATACTGAGCCTCTATTGTAAATGTTGAATAAATGTGTGACGACCCGACCCGTTGTCTCATGAATTACTACCCCGTTCTTCCCATTTTCTGCTTCTTTATGCTTCATTATCCGTATCTTGTGTAATCAAGTTGATTCGGAGTAGTTTTGATAAGAAATAAGACACTTAGTCTTTTTTAAGAAGACTTAAGTTGAAAAAGTCAACCGGACATTGACTTATTTGTTAGAGGGATCGGATATGAATTCCGATGATTTGGTTAGCTCGGGGGATGATTTGTGACTTAGAAGTGTGATCGGAAGTAATTTTGGAGGTCCGGTGTAGAATTAGGCTTGAATTGGCCGTATTTTGGCAAATTCCGGTTGATAGGTGAGATTTTGATCCGAGAGTCGGAATGGAATTTCGAGAGTTGCTGTAGCTTCGTTACATGATTTGGGATATGTGTGCAAAATTTGAGGTCATTCGGACGTGGTTTGGTCGGGTTTTTTATCGAAAGTGTATTTCGGAAGATTTTAAAAGATTAGGCTTGAATTCGATGAGTTTTGGGTAATTTGATATTGTTTGAGGTGCTTTGATGATTGGAACAAGTCTGAATAATGTTATGAACTATGTTGGAATGTTTGGTCGGGGTCCCATGAGGCTCGGATAAGTTTTGGAAGAGTTTTTGGAAGATTTTTGCCGTTTTGAGCATAAACATGTAACGATCCAAAGGTCCATTTTTAGTTCTAGAGATCAAAATTTGATTTCGAGACTTCCATAATTTAAATAGTGAATTACAGGATTGATCTGGAAAGTTTGGTCTAATTTCATCAAGTCGCGATTGGGTTTTTGACATGAAACATGAGTTAATTGTTTAACGAGTGAAATGTGTATTGAACTGGTCAAATGAGCTCCGAATTGAGTTTGGATTGAAGGGTTGTGTTCGTATTATTATTTTTGACTCATAGGAACAAGAATCATCTAATTCCGAGTTCGTATGATGGAGTTAGAGCCATTTTAGTGAAAAGAAAGCTGCTGCAATTTCTTTGGCAGCTGCTAGATTTTTTTATGGAGCGTGAACAGAAACAACGCGCATGAATAGTAACCACACGCGTGAACAGTACTTCCGAAAAAAATTCTGGGCAGAATGTTTAAGGACATTTCATCCGTGAACTACTTCATTTCTTTCACCATTTTTGGACATTTTGAGAGCTTTTTGACGGGGATTTAAGAGAGTTTCAACTGGGAGCGATTGGAAGTAAGTTTTATGAGTTAAATACATGATTATATTGTAAAATCATCCTTGAAATTCATGAAAATATAGCCAAATTGTAAGAAATTAGGGCTTGAGATTGAAATTCTAAATTTGGGATTTGAGGGGACATTTGTGGTCCGATTTGAGAAATTTTTGTATGTATAGACTCGTGGAGAGATAAGGAACCCGATGACGTAAAAATTTCTTAGTTTTGAGACGTGGGCTCGGGGCTCGGGTTTTGTTAAATTCATGAATTTTGATATTTTTCGATTGCTTTCGATTGGGCATTGTCTCTTTAGCATAATGCGACATATTCGTTGTGATTTTGGGCAGATTGGTCATACGAGGAGGCTAATTTAAGAGGCAAGGGCATATCAAGCTAGACTTTGATCGTCTTGAGGTGAGTAATTGATGTAAATGATGTCTCGAGGGTTTGCAACCCCTGAATTTCACATCGTAATGCTATATTGAGGCGAGACACGCGCTCTATGACGAGTACGGGGTCGTTGGTTATTGGGGATTGTGACTTGGTCCGTCCCGAGAGATATTTTAACCGTGTTTTCTACTTGAACTAAATTGAGAATCATCCTTCCTTGGATTTAATTGTTACATTTGGGCTTCTTGCCAATTATTTTAATCCTTCAGGGATTGATATCACTGTTTTCGCATATTTTGCATGTCATTTGATCTCAGTCGAAGGTTTTAAATACTGTTTTGTAAACTCAGCCATCTTCCTAAGATTTGAAAACTTAAATGATAATTCCAAATGATATTTTTGGGCTGAGAACCACTGTTTTACAAATGCCCAAGGGGCTTATGATGGTTTCTCGACTGAGCATGGATCGGGCTGAGTGCCGCAACAGTATTACATTGATATTGAGGCCGAGAGCCTGGTTGATTAGATTGATATTGCGGCTGAGAGCCTGGTTGATTATACTGATATTTATATGAGGCCAAGGGTCGAGATTTGATACCACGAGATGACTTGATATTGCGCTTGGGCTGTAGGAGCCCCTCCGGAGTCTGCACACACCCCCAATGAGCGCCGTCGACGATAAATAAAAGGATGGCTCGGGCTTCATGCCGCAGTGGGTACCGGAGTGTACCGTCATATGTATTGCATTGCACTCATGCATTTTTTCTTTATCTGTTATACCTGCCTTAGTATCTGTACTCTGATTTCATTGACTTGTTGCTTTACTATTTGATGTTCTAAACTGCCAGTTATAGTTTACTTTGTATTTTCCATGATTTCTTATTCTCAGCCTTTATTTATGTTTATTACTCACTGGGTCGGAGTACTCACATTACTCCCTGAACCTTGTGTGCATATCCAGGTACACCACATGCAGAGTGAGATTTGTTTAGCTGAGCAGCTGTATCCGGGAGTATCGAGGTAGCTGCATGGCATTCGCAGCCTTGATCTCTCTCATATATATTTATCCTTTTATTTCACATTTTTCCTAGACAGACTTGTAATAGGTGGATATTCTGTATTAGAGGCTCATATTCGTGACACCGGATTCTATTGGGCTATGTTGTGGTATTCTAATTGAACTTCCGTAGATTTTATTATTAATTATAAACTTGAATGTAATGACGTAGTAAATTCCATGTATTATTTATCTATAATCTGAGTAAGAATTTGGGACAATGTTTGTAACGACCTGACCGGTCGTTTTGAGTACTAGTGCTCCGTTCAGCAGTCGGAGGCCATGAACAGCTTCATTTTAGGTATTATGACTTGTACGCATGGTCGGAATTGAATTTCGAGAAGTCCAGAGTTGAATTGGGAAGAGAAGTCTTATTTCGGAATCTTAAAATTGAAAGAATGAACTAGGATTGGAATTTTAAGTGAACGACCTCGGAATTGGGATCTGAAGGTTCCAGCAGGTTCATATGATGATTTCGGACTTGGGCGTATGCCCGAATTGGATTTTGGATAACCCGGGAGCGTTTTGGCACCTATTGTGGAAGTTGGCATTCTAGAAGAAATTTCTTAAGTTTAGCTTGAAGAGCATTTCAGTGTTATCGATGTCTGTTTGGAATTCCGAGACTGTGAATAGCTCCGTATGGTGATTCTGGAGTTGGGGGCGCGATCAGAAGTAAATTCGGAGGTCCGTAGGTCATTTTGAAGCCATTTGGCTAAAGATAGAAATTTGAAGGTTTTTGAGGAGTTTGACCGGAGGCTGACCTTTTGATATCGGGGTCGGAATCCAATTCCAGAAGTTGGAGTAGGTCCGTAATGTCAAATATGACTTGCGTGCAAAATTTGAGGTCAATCGGACGTAATTTGATAGCTTTAAACATCGGAAATAGAAGTTGGAAAGTTCAAAGTTGATAAAGCTCGAATTGGGGTGTAATTCATGAATTTAGCGTTGTTTGTTATGATTTGAGGCCTCGAGCAAGTCCGTAATATGTTTTGGGATTGGTTGGTAGGTTTGGTTGGGGTCCCGGGGGCCTCGGGTGGATTCTGGGTGGTTAACGGATCAAAAATTGGATTTTGGGAAGAGCTGAGTTTGTTGGTATCTGGTATTTCCGCTGCTGCGGAAATGGGACCGCAGAAGCGGCCCCGCAGAAGCGAAGAAGAAACCACAGAAGCG
>MU751590.1:0-28046 GCA_026770625.1 Nicotiana glauca
TGAGCTTAATACTTGGGTTTTATTTGCAACGTCCGCAGAATCCTGTTTAGAGGATATACTTTGGGCGTGATCAGTTACCTATCTGTTATTTGTTTCGTACTAACCGTTGTTGCTGTCATTCCAGCTGAGCTTTTTAGAAACAGTGGTTGGTTTGTGATAAGCTGGCCTCACATCGATACTTCACCAGATCCAAAGGAAATACAGAGATGTCATCTGAAATGACTCTGCCTGCAATCCCCATACTCGAAGATAGCCCAATCTCGGGGATCTCGGCCTCTGAGTCCCTTACAGCTGAAGAAAATCGGGTATTGTGCTTGTGATTGATGGAAATGTGGGATGCTTGGAACAACGGAAAGGAACCCCCAAGCACTATCCCCAGATTCCCGGAGTTATTCCCTAGATCTGGAGGGGTTACCACTGTCCCCATCAGCCGCCTAAATATTCCTCTGGGGCGGCAACCTACTATGACTGCTAACTTCTTCGGAACACCCTCTGAGGCTCACCCCCAAGTGTTCCCGTCTGGGATTGCTCCCAACATCTTCATAGCTCCACCATCCTCTGCAACAACATAACCGTCGCTACCGAAGCATGCCTTTGACCCCTCGGTCTTCACATTCCAGAATCCCGTCTTTCAGGCTGACCCTCCTCATTATCCTCTATACACCTACTCTCAGCCACCATATGAGCTTATGCCGGGGCAGGACAAGACCCCTAAGGCCCCAAAGCAGGATGAGATGGTAAAGAGAATGAGAAGCCTCGAGCAAAGCTTGAAAAATATGCAAGGCTTGAGCGGGCAGAAGAGAGTCTCATATATAGACCTATGTACGTTCCCGCATGTACACTTGCCATCAGGATTCAAAACACCAAAATTTGAAAAGTACGATGAGCACGGTGACCCCATTGCTCACCTAAAGAAATATTGCAATCAGTTACGGGGTGCCGGTGGAAAAGAAGAATTATTGATGGCATACTTCGGGGAAATCTTAATTGGCATTGCTTCGGAGTGGTATATGGATCAAGATGTCTCACATTGGCATATATGGGATGATCTGGCCTGAGACTTTATTCGACAATTTCAGTACAATATAGACATTGCGCCAGATAGGAACTCCTTGGCGAACCTAAAGAAAAGCCCTCAGAAAATTTCCGCGAATATGCAATTAAGTGGCGCGAACAGGTGTCAAAGGTGAAGCCTCCAATGGATGAGGTGGAGATGGTCACTATTTTCCTGCAGGCCCAGGAAGCAAACTATTTTCAGAATATGATGTCCGCCATGGGAAAGCCTTTCGCAGAGGCAATAAAATTTGGAGAAATGGTAGAAAATAGGCTAACAACGGGCAGAATTTTGAGCCAGTCGGCCATAAGAGCAACCTCCCAAGCCATCCAGGGCGGGTCTGGAGGAATGGCAAAAGGCAAGAAGAAAGAAGAAACAGTGATGACAACATCGGGAGGAAGAAGGTACCGGGCTCCTAGACCGGTGTTATCAAAAAGAGCCCCTCAGCACTATTACCCTCACACAGATATGACTTATGCTCCTTCACCTTATGCAATAATGAATGCTCAAACTTTCGGCCGACCGCAACCACAGGCTAATCGAAACCCACCTCCATTCCAAAGAAACCAGCCTCCTTACCAAAACCAATATAATCCCTGACCACCACAAAATAATTTCCGCCCTCGGGAACTATCTAGACGACCAAATTTTACCCCGATTGGTGAACTTTACTCTAGTTTGTTCCCGAAGCTCGTCCAGATGAACCTACTACAGCCTATCCCCCAAAACAGGCCGAACCCTGAATCTCTAGCCTATCAACGTGGTGTCCATTGTGCCTATCATTTAGGAGCTGAAGGGCACAGTACTGACAACTGCTGGACATTGAAAAAAGCTGTGGAAGATTTGATCAAACAAGGGAAAATAGTGTTGAGGGATGAAGAAGCCCCGAATGTTACCAATAACCCTTTTCCCGCTCATAACAACGGGTCGGTAATCGGTATGATATGTGAAGACCGAGAATTTGATCCAGCCCTAAAAGCCATAATTGCTATTGCCGATGCCGAAAGGAAGCCCAAGGCAGCCCCAAAGCAGAAGAAAGGGGAGAAGAAGAATAAAGCTGTCAAAATTGAGCCTGAGAGGAAAACCGAGACAAAAGCAGAGCCGATGCTTCCTAAACACGGGGTTCTTTATATTCCACGAGGTCGTCAAGAGAAACCACTGGTTGTGAGCACTCCGAGAAAGTTTGAAGTAAAGAAGGGGACACAAATGTATGTGCCAAAATGGGCCTATGTGGTGCGAGGGACAATTAAACCACCTCGGTTGAGTGAGCCAGTGGTTATTGGACGCGCACCGCAGAAGCCAATGACCGACCCCTCTGCAGTGCCGTGGAACTACCAACAAATAGTGGTTACATACAAAGGCAAGGAAATTTCAGGTGAACTTCCAGGAACAGTCCCTGTTGAAAAATATTCAAATATACAAGAGGTAAACAGCGCCACACCAAAGCGCTTTCCATCTAAGAAGCCGGTGAGCGCTGAAGAAGCAGAGGCCTTCTTTCAGAAAATGAAGATGCCGGATTATGAAACAGTAGACCAAATGAGGAAGTGTCCTGAGCAAGTGTCACTACTGTCATTGGTGACCAAATCCGCCGAACATCAGAAGATCCTTATGAGAACTCTAAATGAAGCATATGTACCAATTGAGACTTCGGTCGAACAACTTGAAAGAATGGCAGAAAGATTCTTTGCCATCAATCAACTCTATTTCAGTAAAAATGATTTGCCTCCAGAGGGAGCTGCCCACAATAAAGCCTTGCACCTGATTGTCAAATGTGAGGGTTACTACATTAAGCGGTTCATGGTGGATGGAGGTTCGGGGGTTGACATCTGTCCACTCTCCACTTTCCAAAGAATGGAAATCGGGACAGGGAGGATTCGTCCCAACAATGTTTGCGTGAGAGCTTTTGATAGCATAAAGAGGGATACCATCGGTGAAATTGATTTAATATTGACCATAGGCCCGGTGGATTTCGAGGTAACTTTCCAAGTGTTGGACATGGATACGTCGTACAATTTTCTTCTGGTAAGGCCTTGGATCCATGCTGCAGGAGCTGTGCCCTCTACCCTCCACCAGATGGTGAAATTTGAGTATGAAGATCAGGAGATCGTGGTCCATGGGGAAGATGAGAAATCTATTTATCGTGACCCATCCATCCCATGCTTGGAGGCAAGGGAAGGGAGTGAGCATATTGTCTATCAAGCCTTTAAAATTGTGGTAGCTGACCAATATGAGGAGGGAAATTCGTGCCCCCAGCCTTTCCTGTCTAATGCTTCAATCATGGTGGCCAAAGAAATGATTAGACATGGTTTCAAACCAGGAAAAGGGTTGGGAAAAGCTTTGCAAGGAATACCCGAGCCGGTAACTCTACCCACAACAGAAAAGTATTTCGGAATAGGCTGCTACCTTACCTCAGATGATGAGAAATGTGCCGAAGAAAGAAAGAAGGAAGGATGGGTTCTGCCGCACCATTGCCATATCTGTATGAGACCTTTGTCAAGCCTAAGTATGGCGAAGAAGAAAACGATGAGGTCTTCACGGCTGAGGAAATAGAAGATATCTGTGGAGCTATGAGGCAAATGCTTTATGAAACCAACATGGTCCAGCCAAGGGAAGGGACTAGCACCGCTGAGGTGCTCTACATGGGACCAGACGCAAAACTCCAAAATTGAAAGGCTACGCCATTCCCGATCAGGCGTGAGTCCCGGTAGACTAGCCCTGTCACCTTTTCTGCATCCCGAATTATTCCAAGGTGTAACTCGGATGTTTCCTGTAGTTTCTTGTCTTTTAATTCCCGAATGTGAACCCCGTTATCTTCAAAATTCCAAGAAATGAAATAAATATTTCATCGTTCATTTTTCTTTATTCTTTCTGATTTTGCTATTTTTTTTCTCTTTCATTCCTTCTCTTTAGCTCTAATAATGCAGCTTTAAATAACATGACATGCTTGCGGACTTCATGCCTAGATCCCAAAATGCTGTCAGATTTCGAAATCATGAATCAAGAGTCGAAATGCAAAGAAGGTAACCTTGAGGAAATAAAACAAAGAATTGGAACAATTGAAGGAAAATTGGTTTGCGGGTTGGAAAGGTCCATACATTACAACAAAAAGTGTACTCATGGCATATCCAGGCAGTTGTACCAACAAAGAATGGCCCGCGCCTATAACAAGAAAGTGCGTCCCAGGAATTTTGAAGGGGGGAAACTCGTGTTAAGACGCATTCCCCCTCACCACCAGGAAGCAAGAGAAAATTTCGCTCCTAATTGGAAGGGTCCAAACATAATCCGGAAGATATTGCCAAGAGGAGCAATGTAACTGGGAGACATAGAAGGAAATGATCCCGAAACAGATGTGAATGCAGATGCAGTAAAAAGGTACTATGTCTAGGCTCTCTGCGGTGTTGGTTTTGTGCAATTGAGATGACGAAGGCTTTTCTTCTCGCCATCCAAACACTATCAACTCTTCGCAAACCCACTTGAGCCGGTTACTCTTCTTTGGCTACCCTCTTTGGAACCGGGAAGTATTATCGAAAAAAGAAAAAATAAAAAAAGAAAAACAAAAGGAAGAAAAGAAAAAAAAAATAAAAAAAGAAAATAAAAAGAAAATATGAAAAAAGAGAGAAAAGAAAATGAAAATATGATGAAAAGAAAAAGAGAAAGAGAAAAGAAAAACAAAACAAAAACAAAAACAAAAACAAAAATTATTTGCCTGAACTACGTCTGACTTGATTCCGAAAGGATACGTAGGCAGCCTCTCGCTGAGGTTCAGTCACACCAAAACAAAAATCCCAATTTCCCCCAAAAATTGAAACTGGGGCAGATGATATAATGGTTCGGCCATGAATCCGCCGAAATGGTTCCAAAGTTGTAGTTCCGCCCAAAATCCTTTTTACCCCAAAGACCTTGTCCAAGTCCTTCCGATCAATTGGCAAAGGCAGGGAAGTGGCAAACGTCATTGTTGGAATCTGATACAATTCAAATTGAGAGAAATAAAATGAGAGAGTCTTATCGGTGAAAACCTTCGGGCACCATAAGGCGATGAAGAGTAGAGAAAATGTAAATGAGAGAGTCCGCTTAGTGAAAACTCACAAAGAGCACTATCGGGCGACTGTGAGAAGAGAAATGAGAGAGGTCGATTGGCGAAAACCCGCAAAGGGCGCTGTCGGCCGACAAGAAGACATCTCACCACTAAAAGAGTCCTGGCAAGGTTCCCTGGTTTTGAAATAAGGATCAATGGGCCCACGAGAAGCTGGAAAGTTTTTGTGTCGGGCATCCAGCCCAAGAAGAATGTCATGTTCATTTGAAGCCATCATGCACCTCATATAAGTCCTTTTTCCCCGAAAGGGACGCTTCTCTTTAAATTCATATGCTTGCCTTTTGCATACTTTTCTTTGAATCCCTTTTGATTTAACTCTGACTCCGTAACTATTACAAAGAAAAGGTGGCTTGACCGGCTTCACAGGGCTCCGCCTGGTCAGAGTCGAAGAAAATGTCCAGCCTCAGCGAGTGCGCCAGGCCAATCCCAACTGACCATAGTGGTTGATGCTTTCGAAGCAAAGCCATTGGAAAAGAAAGAAAATCAAAGGCAAGTGCAGAATAAAGTGAAAAGGCCAGAGCCCACACAGGCAAGCCATAATGAAATCCTAAGAGTTGAACCCAGTCGGTTTGAAAAGAGATTCACCCTCAAGGCTAACAAGCAGCAAAGTTCTCAACGGAAAAGGGGCTGGGATCAAGCAATTGGGATGATCAAGGCCACAAAACCAACCACCGTTTCAAACTAACAAATTGTTCTTTGTTGAAAATAGGTCTTATTCAGAGCAACCGTGCAAGAAGCAGGTGCAGCCCAAAAGAAATGAAGTGCGCAAGCACTGAAACAGCTTTACAGCAGGAAAACGACCAAAAGGAAGTTTCCCCAAAACTCTTTTATGCGTTTTACTAAATAAAAAGGAAAATATAAAAAGAAGAAGAAAAGAAGAAAAAAGAAGAAGAAGAAGAAGAAGAAGAAGAAGAAGAAGAAGAAGAAAAGAAATGAAAATGAAAAACCCTAAAAGAAAAATAAATCATGGTAGCAGGGAGCTTTTTCTTTCCAAATCCCGGCAAAAAACCGAGGATCTCCCTGGCAAAACCCAAGGAGCTTTTTCTTTCCAAATCCAGGCCAAAAAATCGAGGATCTCCGGGCCAAAAAATCGAGGAGCTTTTTCTGTCCAAATCCCGGGCAAAAAACCGAGGATCTCCTGGCCAAAAATCGAGGATCTCCCTGGCAAAACCCAAGGAGATTTTTATTTTCAAATCCCGGCCAAAAAACCGAGGATCTCCCGGCCAAAAAATCGAGGAGCTTTTTCTTTCCAAATCCCGGCCAAAAAACCGAGGAGCTTTTTCTGTCCAAATCCCGGCCAAAAATCGAGGATCTCCCGGCCAAAGACTGAGGAGATTTTTCTTTCCAAATTCCAGCCAAAAAATCGAGGATCTCCCTGGCAAAACCCAAGAAGCCTTTTCTTTCCAAATCCCGGCCAAAAAACCGAGGATCTCCCGGCCAAAAAATCGAGGAACTTTTTCTTTCCAAATCCCGGCCAAAAAACCGAGGATCTCCCTGGAAAAACCCAAGGAGCTTTTTCTTTCAAAATCCCGTCCAAAAAAACGAGGAGCTTTTTCTTTCCAAATCCCGGCCAAAAATTGAGGATCTCCCGGCCAAAAATCGTGGAGATTTTTCTTTCCAAATCCCGGCCAAAAAATAGAGGATCTCCCTGGCAAAACCCAAGGAGCCTTTTCTTTCCAAATCCCGGCCAAAAAACCGAGGATCTCTCTGGCAAAACCCAATGAGCTTTTTCTTTCCAAATCCCGGCAAAACTCGAGGATCTTTTTTCTTTCGTCCCGGCATAACCCGAGACCCTTTTTTATTTTCCGGCCTAACCCAGTCATTTTCCAACTTAACGTGGATCCATTCACAAAGATACACAATCCTAATTTGACTGCTTAGATATGTGTCACAACTAACTCACGAAATTTTAGTAGTGAAAACTGGGGCAGAAAATTTCGTTCGTTCGTTTGTTTTGATATCTTAAGTAGGTTGACCTCAAAACACAAGGTACGAGATGATCAATGGAATAAATTTTGATCCAGAATCAAGAAAAGAAGAAAAGAACAAAAAGAGATGAACTCAAATGTGAAGCAAGCAAGGGCACGGATTGCTCAAAATCTGATCGAAGTCACAAGCTCCGCTGACCCTGTTTTGACCAAATGCTGCATGATGAAGTAAACACCTACAACTTGCGAGCATCAAGATTCAGATCGAAGTCCACAACAAAATTAGCTAAGACTCAAGATCAAGTTTCAAGAGAACTATAGATAGGAATCTTGTAACTCATAGTTGTTAGGCATAACTAGCTTAGCTTTGATTTTCCTTTTGGTGTAATAAGGAGGTCAGCAAGCAGTAGCAGCAGCAACAGCAGTGATGATCACAGCCCCTGGTAGTCCCAGCTACCAAACTTTCCAGAACTACACTGACCTGATTCCTTTGTAGTCAAGGATATGTAGGCAACCTTTGAAGTGGGGTTCGATCAGATGGTTTTCAAAATACTTCTCATGGAGTGTTGAGCAGGCAAAAATCCTTCATGGTGCTCATTTATCTTTGCCCGAAAACCCTTCATGTCTTCGAGCAAAGAGGGGCAGCTGTGAGCACGTCATTTTTGCCACACTTAAATTATTCCTATAAATTCCTTAGAATTAGGATTTTTCTTTATTATTTGAATTAATTGCATGATTTTGTGCATTGTTTGCATTTTTTGTGTGCATTTTTAGTTGCCATAATTCATAAAAAAGATACAAAAAATAGTGCATTGGCATTTAGAATTCGACTTTATATTTCAGCTTACTAGTTAATTAATATTACTAAAATAAGAGAAAAAATAACAAAAATAGTCCTTTATAATTTTAAATTTTACATTTTTACATTTTTTTGGTTTAAAAATTAGTTAATGTTGGAAATTAATTAGTATAATCTTAGATCTAATTTGGGTCTCTAGTTTTTAATCTTACATTTAATAAAATTAGAAAATGCAGAAAAATAAATAAATAAATAAAGTACAAAAAAAAGGAGAAAACAAATAAAAGAAAATGAAATAAAAAGCAAGGGTTGGCAAAATGTTTGGGCCAATTGCATGCAGCCCAAGCCAAAAATCACCAGAACCCGTCCAAAATGGCTCAACCCATACCCCTGATCCAGTCCAACCCTCTAAAAATTAAAACGACGTCGTTTTGGTGTAAACTAATCTTGACCGTCCATACCCCCAATCTAATGGCCCAGATTTGATATTTATTTTACATAAAAGTGTAATAACACTTTGCTAAAAATCAACGACCAAACCCTCCTTCCTCGTATCTCCCCTACCTTTCCCGTCTCCGCCACCCTCCGCCCTAACGCCGCTGCCAGAAATCGCCCTACGGCGGCGGCCAACCTCCAAATACACCCAAAATCTCACCACTGGTCCGTCTCCTTCCCCTCTTATCCATGCCACCATCCGCCTCCCTCAATTCTCACTGGAAAGTCCCAAATATCTAAACCCTAAGGCGCCGCCCTTGATTTCCTCCGCCGTGGCCGGCGGCGCCACATCCGATCTTAACCAAAATAACACCCCTTGACCTCTTTCATCCCTTGTTCCCCAATCTCTACTTATCTTCCTTCAAATCCCCCTGGAACTCCTCAAATATTGCATCAGAGAATCAAACCCTAATTCCACAAACTCAAACTCAATGGGCCCGCCGAGGATTTTAGACCGTACCAGACCTTAATCGTGTGTTTTTCACATTAAGAGCCAAGATTAAGGCCTCGTTTGGTCCAAAATCAGAGGATCCTTCAAAGTTTTCAAGTCTGTCCATGGCCACTCTAGGTATGTCTCGAGGTTTCTTTTGCTTTCATCTTTTTAGGTGTCATCTGCTTCCTTCTCTTTTTCTTTCCTAGTTTTTGTTTTTTTTTTCAGAATATCCTGTACTTGCATGATAGTTTTTATTTAGAAGTGACTTTTCTTTAATTAGTACAAATAGTTTATTGTTATTTTAGCTTCAACTTCGGTAAGTATTTGTTTATTAGTTGAATTTTCAAAAGTGTCTCGAATTGCAGTAATTGGTGCTTATTAGCTTAATTTTTGATTTTATTTTTGTTTTGGTTAGTATAATTGTTCAGTATTAGTTTAAATTGTTTCTTTAGTTGGATTTTTTTCAGTTTCACCTTGATTCAGTTGGTTGTACAATTCTGATAAGTAGTGTAGTCTTTGCAATTTGATTTTGTTTCCTGTTAAATTTTAGTTTCAAATCTGTTTTGAGTATTGTTTGATTGAATTAATATTTTGTTAGTTTAGTTTTGATTGTTCTTCAAATTCAGTGTTCATTTTTCAATTTAATTAGGTTTAGGGTTTGGATATAACTGATTTAGACTCACTAGGTTCAACCATAGTTAAAGATAATTGAGGTAAAATGGGGCTGGGGGTTTATAGTTCATACTAAGGTTATTAATTTTAGAGGCAAGCAAGAGTAGTTTAGGCATCTAAAAAGGGCTGGTTTGTTAAGACTTGATAATTTTAGAACTCAAGTAAGGGTAGTATAGGCATTCCAAAGGTAGAAAACAAAGCTAGAACATCCTAGAGCCTTCTAGAAGGGGGCCTTAATATAAGTTTTAGGATTCTTAGAGTAGTAACTTGGGCAGCAAGCCAGATCTTTAGGGTTAATATGCAATTTCTGAAAATAAAAAAGGGGAAAAAATGAGTAAAACCTTCCAGAACATTCCGCCCCCTTCCTTGCCTATAAAAGGTAGCCCTAGTACCTTGATTTACAGGTTTTAGACTCTCTGAAAATTTCCCAAAGTTTTAGAATCTGAAAAATTCCTGAAAACTCTCAGCTCTTAAGTTCCCCCTAAAAATCCCCTTCCTCAAGTCTGAAATTCAAATTTGAACCTCAACACTCAAGAGATTCAAATTTGAAATCATATAGCTGTAGAAACCTTCATTTTTAGATCTAAAATTTCCAGAAAAACCAAAAAAAAAAAAAACTAGCAAAACTCCAAAAAATACTGTTCTATTGAAATACTTAGGTTAATTTCAAGTTATAATGGTTAATTTCATCTTTAGCTTGGGGTTTGATTGCTGAAGTTTTTTCTGAAGTTTTCTGGGTTAATCTCAAGTGTGTTTGAGCTCAATTAAAGCTGTGTTGGGTCATTTTACTAGATGCTATCCATTTGTCTTCACTCCTGAGTCGTAGTGACATAATTTTGGCTTTCGAGTGATTTTCTGGCTGTGTTGCTGTTGATTTATCATTGCTGACTGCTCACTGCCGCTGCAGATCCTAGTTTCCTCTTCCTTTTATTTTAATTCCAGGTGCATGTTCTGAAATTCATGTAGATTCCTCGCTGAAAAAATGAAGTGAAGTTGCAATCTCATTGTGCTGCCAATAATTCTGTTTCTGCTATAGTTTTAGAGTAGTTTTTGTTTTCATTTGCAATTAGCTTATTTCTGAACTGTAGACTGCATAATTAGACCTCAATTAGCTTTGATTCTAGGCATTTGAGAGTATGGTGGACTGTACAATTTGGACTGGGTTCATTTTTTGAAATTAGTATAAGCCATATGAATGTTGATTGCTTTCAGTAGATGATGTAGTGTAAGTATTTTGAGGTTTCATTTTCAAAACAAGTAGAATAAGTAGAATAAATATCTGATCTTATGTTAACAACTGGAAGTGCCGAATACTGTGAGTAGATAGCGTAAAATTGGCTATAGAATTGGTACCGGTAGGAATCTAATTGTAAATAGATCATATGCTTTAGCTCATAATCTCACTGGTAATTCAGTTTGCTTGAAAATTAAGGTTTCGAAATTAGAAGGTTGAAAATCCTACTGTTAGATGCTTATGGTTATGGTATATTGTTTACATATAATTTGAATGTTAGAAGCAAACTGCAAGTAAAACCAAAAAGGCAAACTGCATTTTTAGAGTTGCCCACGCTTGGGCTCCTGATATTTGGGCTGTAAAATAAGCCCATTGCATTTTCAATTGCCCAAATAGCCAACTTGATCCTTAGGCTATGAAGAATCCGTGGCTGGACTTCAGCGAAGCCTAATGGCTGGACAGCAACATTTACAGACTTGGGCCAAAGATTCAAGGCCCAAAATTGCTATAAGTCAAAAATCCTTTAAATTATATTAGGAATATGGGGAATTAATTGGCAAATATAAATTTAGGTTCTCGAGTTAGGTAGCGGGTCCAAACTAAGAGGGCCCACCCTTTTGTTTGAATTCGGACTTGAACTCGAGGCCCGAATTTATAAATGTAAATTAATTAGGCCCATTTAGAGACAAAAATGATTAGAAAATCTTAGTTTGCTTTAGGTTAGCCTTTAAATAAATAAAAATGAGACGAGCCTCGCCAAACAAAACACATAAATTGCGGGGCCCTCATTAAATACTTAATTAAAATACTTAGAATTCGGAGCGTGCCATTTAGCGAATTTTTACGGCTCTCCCACAAATATATTAACTCGTTAGTCGCTTTAGGCACGCTTTTAATAATCTTACCTTTTTAAATACGGGTGTGAATTTCATGCGACCCAAATTCAAAAACGTTGAATAAGAATGTGTCGAGGATCCGGGTGCATTTCATATGACGTGATCCAAAAATACGTTTTTAAACGACGTTCACTTTCCTAAAGTTAACTAAAGGTGGTAAATAACTTTAAAAAATTGCACCATAGGTTGGAGCATGTATGAAACATTAGATTTTAGCAATTTATAATAATTTAAGCGACCGTGCTAGAACCACGGGATCCGGGGGTGCCTAACACCTTCCCTTGGGTCAACAGAATTCCTTATTCAAAATTTCTGGTTCGCAGACTCCAATTGGGAAGTCGAAATTTTCCTCGATTTGGGATTCAAGTTAAACCGGTGACTTGGGATACTAAAAGCCAATCCTTTCCCAAGTGGCTACTTTTAAATAAATAAATAATCCCATTTCGAATAATGTCACTTTAAATAAAAAAGCTCCCCTATACGTTTATCCTTCGGGGTAGGTGTGTAAAAAGAAGGTGTGACAGTTTCAATTTAGAATTTTAAAATTATTTTAAAATAAATAAATAATTGCCAATTCAAATTGGGGTATGGTTTTAATTTGGAGTTTTAAAATTATTTTAAAATAAAAAATAGAAATAAAGAAATAAAAATTGCCAATTTAAATTGAGGAGTGATTTCTTTTTAATATAGTAGTCTCTCTCTCTCTCTCTACACACACACACACACACACACGCGCGCATATATATATATATATATATATATATATATATATATATATATATATATATATATATATATATATATATATATTATAATTAGCTATAATATAAAATAAACTAAAAACTACCCATTCAAATTAGGGAGTAGTTTCAAGTTGGAGTTTTACAAATATTTTAGAATAAATCTAATTTTTTTTATTTTTGCTATAGTTTGCGTAACTGGTACCTATCTATAATAGACCCTTGTGGTTCGGTCCTTCTTCAAACCCCGCGCATAGCATGGCCCTTGGGTTGTGGTGCCGTAGATGATCGTTCGTCTAATAGCTGTCTGACAGACTCTTATTAGAAGCATTATTAGAAACGTTATAATAAGAACTCTGAAAAGGATAATAAGAATTAGGACAACCATCTCAATGGCCACTTTGTCAACCACACACATAACAAAAAATTCCATACATCAGATTGAGATGCACAATTTTTTCCTAAGTGTGGTCTTCCACAATATGGACAAGGATCACCATAATAAGAATAACCCATGTTCTACCAATTATCATTCCAAGATGCCATATAAACAAAGATAATAAAATGTTAAACTAAGTTAAAAATAAAAAACAAAAACTTGAATAGGCAAAAAGTAAAAATCCAATCTAGTAGAATAGTTAACTTCTAGGTCCCCGACAACGGCGCCAAAAACTTATTGGTCCCAAATGCACACGCAAGTATACGTGGTCGACAAGTAATATAGGATTGTAAATCCAGATACCTTACCCACAGGGACTTGTGATTATATATCAACTAAATTAAACCAAATAATTAATCTATTCAAGAAAAAACAGTAAGTATGAATATTTAACTAAAATTAATCTAGAGTAACAAATTAAGAGATTAAAGGAACAATAAAGACGAATTCAATGGGAGAGAATATTCTAGAGCTATGGGTTAGCTAACAGTCCCGTTGAGTTTTCTACCTAAATTGTCTAATTAATTTATCTAGTTTATTGATTGAAGAGGTTAATACTGCTCGTAGCCTTTTCCCGAAGTACAACTCGCGTATTCAAGCTAACCTAACGCCTATATTCCTATTAAATTAGGATTAATAAGAACGCATTTATAATTCACGTATAATAACCAAGCAAGACGATTAGGTATATTCCTATCCTAACCGCAAATCCGCTCCCCCTCAGAGTTAAGATCTTGATCTACTCAATCTTATATGCTATCTAGAATTCTCTCTCCCGAGTTCAATCCTAGATTCGTAGATAGTATTCAATTGGTGATCAAACAATCAAATAATTAAGTGCAAGATTGAATAAATAAACCAATATTATAAAGTAATAAGAACAATTCAAGTTTCAAATCACAACGTTCATGTAGCACCCAACATCTCTAGAACAAATAAACTATGAAACTAAAAGAAAAGAAGAGAAAAAAACTAGTTAGAAGCCTCCTCTAAGCGTGGTGTGTGTTCCTCCATGTGAATTCCCCTTCAAAGTATGTTAGATCTCTCCCAAGTGACGTCCTCCCCCTCCACAAATAAGTTTAGTCTTGCTTTTATACGTGTTGGGTAGGTCTAGGGTCAAAATAACCATGTCCCGAATGAAATTGGAGAAAATTCACGTCATTGGCGCCCTGCTCAGTGGCAGGCGCTGCCAAATTGAAGCTACTATTTTTGGTGCCACAGGTAGGGCTGGGCGCTTCCTGTGGCGCTGCATTGCCCAACTTTCCTGTTTTCATCCGTGTTGGCTCTAATTTCGCACATATCGCCCCCGATTGCTTCCAGATCATTCATACACATAAAAACACATCAAATTAATATAAATCAACACATTTCACGTCCTAAATCCACGAAACAAAAGTAAAATATGAAGCTATAGACATACAAATATATATACTTTAAGATAAACATCAATTGGGATAGTCTAACAATTGTCTGACATACTCTTTTATCTTTTTTGCTGGAACCGACTCTTTTTATGTGAATATATCAAGATGATGTTGTTGATATATAGTTGTTCAGGATCATTCAATAGTATAATCAGGGCATATATTGGTCCTATTGGATATTGTGTTCTTGGAAAATATTATGAGAAACTTACTTAATCTGCATGACAGTGGAAACTCTATTGATCACATATGAATCATAGCCATTAAACCAGAGCGTGATTAAGAGCCCCATTGCCTTTGGGCCATGGAGCCGTAGATGATTGTTCTCAGCCCCAACCGGTGCTGGGATTGTCTAATGATTGTCTGACACTCTTCTATCTTTTCTGCTGGAACAGACTCTTTTTCTATGTATATATGAAGATGATGTCGTTGATACATAACTGCTCAGGAGCACTCAATAGTATAATCATGGCATCTATTGGTCCTATTGAATATTCATGATGATGTAATTCCTTTTTCTTTCATGAACTAACACTTGTATTTCTGGAAAATATTATGAGATACTTACTGATCTGCATGACCATGGAAACTCTATTGACACATTTATGGCAGTGGCTAAGCAAACACAAATATGTAGTTTATCCAATTCAATGAGTTATTCATAAACACGTAATAATCATAAAACTACTAAGAAATCAAGAGCAATATAGAAGAATATGTAGACAAAAATGATAGAATGAAATATAGACAAGAGACGTAAAGAGGAAGAGACAACTTTCATATGTAGAAACGTGTAATATGTATATATTCCATGAATATATTAAAAAGAAATTTTCGGATTATTAATAAATCCCTTAAATTTGCAACTAAGAATTCACATGAATTCACACACGTCAGAATCAAAACATCTTTCGATGTTGACAAAACACAGTTGTGGTTTTCCTTTTTTGTCCGCATTATTGACTTGTAAAGATAATCAAATAATAATTAAATAGTCTTTTCTATTTTTATACTGTCCAACATACCACATCCACAACCAACTTAGCTAAGGAAGTATTTTTATATGAGTGAAGCAACGTGAATGGGTACGACCTTACTTGAACAGGATCTTTTCTATAGGCTCGTACCACTGTATCCTTGAGTTCTAAGGAGACAGAAAACCAAGTCTGGTTGATGAATCATGGCCATTAGACCAGACCGTGATTAACAGCCCCCATGGCCCTCGGGTTGTGGTGCCGTAGATGATCGTTCTCAGTTCCAACAGTGGTATTGGGATGGTCTAATAGCTGTCTGACAGACTCTTAATTTTTTATTTTTGCTATAGTTGGCGGGTGGTTCGGCCCTTCTCCGAACCCCGCACATAGCAAGCTTACTGCATCGAACTGTCCCTTTTTCTCTTTAGTCTTGCTTGTTACGGAGAATCGAAATGTAGGCACAGACTTCACTCAGAATCGGTGTTGACATATGTTTTTTTCTTGGAATGAAGATGAACTCTTGGTACATTTGTTGTTCAGAAACAAAATTAGGACAACTTGAAAATGACTATGGATTATGGAAAGATTCAATAGTTTAGAGAAATACTATCCTTCATGATTTTGCTAATAATTTCTTCATTTAATACAACTAAAAGATTCATAAGGAAGTAGCATAGTCTGCAATCTGGAATAATGTTTGTGAAAAGGTCGAATAGCAGTAATTGCAGAAAGTTTCGGAACAACTGAAGTGACAATGCTATGAAGATTAAAGTACTTTATCACACATCGTTTGGTGAAGAAGATAAAATAGTAGTTAGGACAAACTATAACAGAGGACTAAGGACCGCAGAAAGATATACTTACCTAGGCGGGGTCAATGGGTGATTAGGAAGGCCCATGGCCCAGGTCGGTAACCTTCATTGCACTTTGGAAGGGTGCCCGCCTAAGGTCGACCTAATTAATTGAACCTACGTGATAATTTGTAGTACTGAGGGATTGCATTCGCTCAGCCCCTACCCAATCCAAAGCCCATTTGTTTTTTTGAGTGTCTCATTAACATGCCTATCAGTAGGCTTGAGCACACATTCTCAACTCCACTCTTACAGTGATGTCCTGTTTTCTGAGTTTTCCAAGGGCCTTAGGGATTTCTTTTCTATTTACTTGTAGGCAAAATTGTCTCTTTCTTCTTTTGTAAAAAATATTCTATATAACCTCGTTGAGTGTTTGATTAGGGGTATCAATGGATATTTCAAAATCAACCGAACCGATTTTTAGTTTTTTTAAGTTTTTATATAAATCTATAACCATACCGATAATTAGGGTAGGTCTTTTATTTTATGAAAATAAATAAATAAAAATACCGAACCATATGAATAAATTTACATGTGAAAAAAATATTTATATATTAAGTTTAAAAATAATAAAATATTAAAATTTTCCTTTGGCCTTGGAATTATGAAAGCGGTTACAAGTCAATAAGTAATTAAACTCAAAATCCTGATTTCCAAACCTCTTATGTTACTCCTGTTGAAACTAAATTCTTTCCAGCATATTAACTAGCAATACACAAAGTATTTTAGCGATTATGAGTAGCAAACAATAATGTATGGAATATGTTTCCTTCTGTATGATTGAGATTTATATTTTTGAATATTTAATCTTCTATAGATTTTATTATTGAATCCCAACTTGGTTACCATCTTTCCACTAGTGTGATTTATATTTTTTTTGTTTTTGCTTAGTTTCTTTTTCGCTGTTGTAGAGTAGTCGATGGATCTATACGCTGACTATCTTTCATGTTTTCTTAATTTATCACCCTGTAAACAACAAAAATATCTCAACAGTTTTGCTAAGTTTTATAAAAGTATAATTATTGCGTTCTACTTCTACTAGTGAGTTTTACATGATACAACAACAACAACAACAACGACCCAGTGAAATCCCACTAGTGGGGTCTGGGGAGGGTAGTATGTACGCAGATCTTACCCCTACTCCGCGGGGGTAGAGAGGTTATTTCCGAAAGACCCTCAGTTCAAGAAGACAAAAGAAGACGAAAAGAAGCAATCTATCAGTACCTTCAAAGAAACCATAGAATAAAGAATAGGATCACCAGAACCAGAAAATAAGTGAAAAGCAAAACAATAACCAATAGATAAAGCACATCAAAGATCTAGGTGAAAATGAGCCATAATGTAGTATGTATCAGGTTTGGTCACAGGAGAGATTTTGACAATGCCAAATTTGATGGATTCTGTGATGAAAATGTCATCACTCATAATTTTTCAGCTCCAAGAACACCTCAACAAAATGGTGTTGTGGAGAGGAAGAATAGGACTCTTGAATACATGGCAAGAACGATGTTGATTGACGTGGCATTGCAAAAGGTTTCTGGGCAGAAGCCGTTAACACTACATGCTACTTGGTGAACAAGTGCATAATTAGGTCCCTTTTGAACAAAACCCTATATGAACTGCTGAACAGAAGGAAGTCCAAGCTGACACATTTAAGAACATTTGGCTGCAAATGTTTTGTTCTCAAAAATGGCAATGAAGCACTTGGAAAATTCGATGCCAAAAATGATGAAGGAATCTTCAGGGCTATTTATCACAAAGCAAAGCCTACAAAGTATACAACAAAAGAACTCAATGTGTTGAGGAAAGTATACATGTGATATTTGATGAATCTCACCACTCATATGGAAAAGATTCACATGGTAAGAGTGATCAAGACGGAGAATAGTCAACTATCCTTGGTGAAGTCATTGACATGTCAAATGGAAAGGCTGATATGATGAGCCACGTCAAGGAATGAAATGAGGATGGTGCAGCCATATCTCAAACTGATGGAGAGAAAATTAGTTCCTCAGTCACAACAACTGAAGTTAAGAACAGCATTGTCGGTGCTGTCCAAGGAACCACACATGCTGAGATGAGAAGCAACCAAAGATCATATTCAAAAATACCTGGACCTTCTCACAATGAGATTCAGGTGTCTAACTAGAAGCACAAAAGTTCACACCCTCTTGAAAATGTAATCACTCCTCTTGATTCAGGAATTCAAACTAGATAAAAGACAAGAAACTCGCTTGCCTTCTCAGCTTTTCTCTCACAAATTGAGCCGAAAAGTATCAAGGAAGCATTGAAAGATGCATACTGGATTATACCTATGCAAGAAAAATTCCATCAATTTGAGAGAAACAATGTATGACACCTGGTTTCACGGTTTGCTGACCAAACAGTTATAGGAACCAGGTAGGTATTTAGAAACAAACTTGATAAGTTTAGAAACATAACAAGGAACAAAGCAAGGCTAGTAGTTCAAGGCTATAATCAGGAAGAAGGGATTGACTATGATGAAACTTTTGCTCATGTTGCTCGAATGGAGGCCATCAGAATCTTTGTTGCCTTTGCATCTCATATGGAATTCAAATTGTTCTAAATGGATGTTAAAAGTGCATTTCTGAATGATTTTCTAAAAGAAGAAGTCTTCGTCAAGCAACCACACAGCTTTGAGAGTCATGAGCATCCTGAGCATGTCTTTAAACTTGAAAAGGATTTATATGGGCTAAAGCAGGCTCCTCGTGCTTGGTATAAAATGTTGTCAAAATTTCTTCTAGAAAATGGCTTTAAAAGACGAAAAATTGACAACACCCTATTTCTAAAGAAATGAGGGAGGAACCTGCTCATTGTGCAAGTCTATGTTGATGACATCATATTCGGAGCAACGAATGATTCTCTGTGTGAGGAATTTGCAACACTCATGGGGAGTGAGTTTGAAATGAGCTTGATGGGGGTTTAAATTTCTTCTTGGGTTTACAAGTCAAGCAAACTCCTAAGGGGACAATGATAAGTCAACAGAAGTACATCATGGAGCTGCTGAAGAGATTTGACATGGAAGGATAAATCAGTGATACTCCCATTACCACAACCACTTGTCTGGACATGGATGAACCTGGTTCCTCTGTGAATGAGACCATGTATAGAGGTATAATAGGGTCACTCCTGTATTTCACAGAAAGTAGACCAGATACTATTTTTAGTGTATGACTTTGTGCCAGATTTCAATCTAATCTAAAGGAATCCAATCTGAAGGCTGCCAAGAGAATCCTGAGATATCTCAAAGGCACAGAAGACCTGGGGGGTTCTTTACTATCCCTCAGGAGACAATTTTGATTTAATGGGGGTATGTTGATCCTAATTATGCTGGCTATCTGGTGGATAGGAAAAACACTTCTGGCATGGCGCATTTTCTAGGTTCATGTATGATCTCATGGGGTATAAAAAAACAAAACTCAGTGGCCCTCTCAACTGCAGAAGCTGAATATGTGGCGGCTGCCTCTTGCTGCGCTCAACTGTTGTGGATTAAGCAGTAGCTGGAAGATTTTGGTGTGTTTTCTAATTGCGTGCCCTTACTATGTGAAAATACCAGTGCTCTCAACATGTCCAAGAATCTACTTCGACATAAGAGAACAAAGCACATTAATGTGCGACAACATTTTCTCAGAGACAATGTTGAAAAAGGGCTCATCTGCATGAAATTTTGCAGCACAGAAATTGCAGACATCTTCACCAAAGCACTGAGCAGAGATCACTTTGAAAAGAATCACTTGGAATTAGGGTTTGATGAAATCAAGCTAAGGACCTGGTCCCTCGGTGATTGGCTATGAAAAAATGTACAGGTAAAATGGCTAAAAAGTGTTTTCTGGCATAGTATAACTCATCTCTATATCGTTGTAGGTAGACATGCATGACGATTACAGAGCTAACAAGTAGCTAAGGTATCACACTTTGGGCAAAATGATGAAGTTCACATTTACAAAAATCTGTCAGGGAGCCTAGTTCCCTTGACACAGTTAGTAGTTCCTCTGTACTCTTATCCACAACTTTTTAACGGCTGCAATGGTGCCACATCACTTAAAATGTCATTTCTTTTTTGTTTTGTTTGAACCTAATCATCCTACCCATTATGAAATGACCCGTCTACTCAAAATTGATACCCATTCCTAATCGGTCACTCATTTCTCTTAAATACATCCACTCACGTTCACTTTCATAACTGTTTACATCCCAAGCCAAATATTCCATTTTTCTTCAAACCAAACACTCTCTTCTTCCAACAATTCTCACCATACTTCACCATGTCTGAAAATCAGGAAACCCAGAATACTCCAAGCATCGTCCCCACTGTGTTTTCACCCATTAAAGCACCAGTGATAAAGCCTACACTCCCTACTCCAACTAGTCAAAACCTAAGTTAGAGTCACAACCATCTATTGTTTCCTCTCCAACACAGTCAAGTATTGGTTCTCATCAAAGTCGCAAAACTTCGACTCCCAAGAAATTTGTGGCTGCAACCTCTCCTTCTGCCTCGCCGTAAAAAATGGTTGAAGAAGATACAGTGGAGGGAGAAGAAAATCAAGAAATTTCTAGTCGACCAGTTGAAGAAAGTTTTGAGAAATAATAGGGTGTGGGTCATAACAGTGATAAATCGGCAATGACAACCCCAAGCCTTGATTCTACAGGTAATGTTGTTCCTAGCCTTCTGAAGTTACTTTGGAGTTACAAGAACAAGAGGCTATAGAAAATATGTTGTAAATATTTGTTGAGGGAAGTGTGGTTGGAGGTTATGAGGGTGTGTCTGAAATCAATGGGTCTTAGGGGGAAGATAATGGTACACAGGTAGAGGGTAGAGAATTGGTGCCTGTCGAAACTTTGGCACCTGACACTACTACTGGGGAACCAACCGAGGGACCTGATCCCTCCGCCCAAGAGGAACCCTCTATTTCTACTTGGGATAAAACCCCTAGTTCTCCGTAATAACCCCAGGTCAGTACTGATCCCGCTCCTTCTCCTCATTTCTATGCTGAGCCATTATCAGTTGTTCCTGAGACGAGATCTATGTCTGAGGAGGAGAATGATGATAGTGAAGAAGATTGTCACAATGTGGCTCTTGCAAGATTTATTAGTGCTAGGAGTAGAAAGGTAACTCTCAGGAGTCAACTCCTAAGAGACCTATCATCGAGGCCAACCCTGCACTACTATTGAGTAGCGAGAGAGGTCAAAGCAGCTTTTACCCGATTTAGGGTCGGGATTGATTTCCACAGGGAGCTAGATATTGGAGTTGGGTGTTTATCTAAAGTGGAGTTGTGTATTTTCTCCAAATTGCACTTCTACACATTTTTGGTTTTAATTATGATTCTAATTTTATACTATAATGCTTAATTAAACTAAAATAAGCTAGAATAAAACTATTGCGAGTTGTTCAAATGATTAAAAGGCACTAGGGTAGTGACTTTCGCCTAGGTGGTCAATTGACGGATTCTTGAGTCTAAAGCTAGATTGTCACATTTGGGGAGTATGATATAACCATTGCTCGATTCTACTCACTCTATACCTCTCGGTAGTTCGAGTGATTTTGCCCAGATTGACTTTCTCAAGACCAATTGGGTATGAAAATTTGCAAAAGCAATTAAGGTTCAAGTCGGGTATTATGATCTCTTGGTTTAACCCTTTAATTGGGGCTATCAATTCTCTTGAGTACGCTCCAATTCCTTGTTGGACTAATTTTAGAGACTTAGGCTCTCTTTCTCAAGAAGAGCCAAAGTCAACTTAACACAAACTAGTGTTTGCAACCACTAATTCAGCAATTAAACATGAAATTAGCCCAACTATCAAACACTCATAGTCAATCAAGCCCTAAAATACAAGACCCATCAATTACCCACACTAGGGTTGAGCCACAACCCTATCTGATGGGTCTAGCTAATTAAAGAGAAAAATAGAGAAATAGATGAAGATAAACACATAATAATTAATTACTAAGAAGAACTTGAAGATTCAATGTTGAAATTAAACTAAAATTACTCAAAACAGCAAAATAAACCAAGTCACGAGCGCAGCTCTACGTACAAAACTATTTGATAACCTAAAAATGGGAAAAGAATCTATTTATACTAGGCTACAAAAATACCCATGCGGGGCTAGTGCGGACCGCACAAAATCATGTGCGGCCGCACTAAGGCTCTTGACTTGAAAATCTAGCTCTCTGAACTTGGGCAAAGCGGACCGCACAGAATCGAGTGCTGCTGCGGTGGCTTCTAGTGCGGTATGCATGAAATGGAGCGCGGACCGTATTGGGCTTCAAACTTGGAACTGGCAACTCTCTGAACCTTCTCTCTGTGGACCGCACTAAATCGAGTGCAACCGTATTGATCCCAGTGCGGACTGCACAAAACCTCGTGTGACTGCATTGCCTTTTTGCTTGAATAGCAGCCTCTCTGAACCTCACTTGTGCGGACCGCACAGAATGGTGTGCGGACGCACTGGCCCTATTTTGCCTGAGCTTTGTCTTGTCTTGGTACTTGTGCAAGTTTCACTCCTTTTTGAGCTGATCTTTGACATCTTGTCACCTTGTTGATCAAACCTGCAATCAAGCACAACTTTTGAGCCTTTGGGACTATTTTGTACATATTTCTAATCAAAACTTAAGTAGGAAGGAGTATAAAATGTATCAAAATCCCTAGTTATCAACTCCCCCAAACTTAAGCTCTTGCTTGTCCTCATGCAAACAAAATAAGACCCACCCCTTAAGGGAAAATCCAAGAAAATTCAGCCATCCTAAAGTGACCTCATCTAGCATCAATTGGGACTAACAATTGCCCTCAATACAAATAAATCATTAGCAACATTTACTTTTTCAAACACCATGGATTAAGTGCGACATAAGAGCATCAAGAGTTGACTCAACATATTAAAGAACTCTTTCTATTACTTTGGTCATTATTGAACCCAAACTCACACATCCTCAGCTCTCCCCAAGCAAACCTCAACTTTAGAATAGTTGCACTCAAAACGAGGTTAATGGAAATTCACTCATCTCTCTCAAAGAAAAGTCACAAGTCCGGGTCTAAGTACCATATGCTTTCCCCTTATGTGAGTCACCACTAATGTAAGCTTCATTCAACTAGAGATCATATAGGGCTTTTGTGGAGACATAGTGAAGGCTTTTGCTTCCGGGTAGGCAATGTTTGGTCTAAGTAGGCTCCATCTTCCCTTAAGCACTTCTTTTTATTTCATTTTGGCACATATTCACTTGACTTTTTGAGTCATTTCACTTCTTTCTGAGGGGTTAGAGAGACACACTGTCACTCTTTCTTATACATTTCAAATCTTTTCTCCTTTCTCAATTTTCCATGCCTTTCATTCTTTGCTTTTCTTGAATCCCTTTTTATTCATTTCTACATTGAGTATTATTTTTGTCTTTTTGCTTTTCTTTCTTTTTTATTGCCTTTCCTTCTTCATTTTGTACCCTTTTACCACTTTGTTGCAATTCTCGTCTCCCTCCCCAAAACTTATACTTTTGCCATGTGCTAAGAAAAGATCGGGTGCCAAGAGAGGGTATCTTTTAGAACGGGTAAAGGCTTGTATCATGGTTCTTGATGGAAAAAGGTCTAAGGCTCAAAAGGGTTGACTAGGGATTTTATCATTGGTGGGTTATGGAAGTGATCAAGCTATCATTTGGATTAATGAGAGCCTATAATAATGTCTCAAGTCAAAATTCACTTAGGATTTCGCCTCAACAAACATTCAGGGCAAGTTCTAGACTAATGGCTTGGGACTTAGACTTGCAATGCAATTTCTCACCACACACACTATGAGATTGCTAAAGACAGTGCGTCGGGGGCCCATAATGACCTTAGATAAGATTTGAGCACATAATGGTCACGAAAAACCACTTGATGATTATCGGTCAACACAAGCGTCTCAAGGTCACGACTTTCACCACCGTAACCACAACAATTTGTATTTGACCTTGAGATCAAAGGCAAATGTGCTAGGCCCAAGTGAAGCTTTGCTTGAGGCACCCTTAACCACTAACTACTAAAAGCAAAAAGAAAAACGGACTCAAACCCTTAAGAAGGTTTTTACGCCATCTATCATTGGGAAGATCCACCCGGTTCACACAACTTCCACCTTTGGAATGAATCATGGCATTAAGAAAACCAAAGGCTTATTGCAAACGTTCAAAACAAGAAGCTACGAACATAACTAAGAAGCTACGAAAACGAATAATGCGTAAAGTAGAATGAATATGTACAAGAGGGGATTTTAATCGAATTTACAATACGGGGATGAATATATACAAAGTAACATAACTTTTATATACAGAACTAAAGTGAAAAGTACAAAAAATGTAATGAAGTACCAAAATTATATACATACCAAAGATGAAAAATAAATAAAGCATAAAATATGTCAAATATATACAGCCATCCATATCAAATCAAAGTAGGGCCTACCCCCTCAAATGAAAGTTGGCATTGTCCTCAATGCCAACTAAGCAAAATAAGCACAAAAAATAAAGGAAAAAGGATATAGAAACTCCATATGGCCCGCCTCTTTACATGGGATCCTGAGAGGTCCTTGGGTCCTCAATATGCTCGGGAACCTCAGACTGGTTACCTATGACTTGCTGCTCTGCTGCTGGGACCTGGGCCTGGACAGGCTCCTGGGCTGCATCCTGTGGCTAACTGGAGGATGCCTCCGGTAGGTCCTCCGACTGAATGACTACATTGTCTGCATGGGGAGTCACCCTCCGACTCTTGGGAGGCCTCTCTGAGTGCACTGGCTGGGGATGGGCTGCTGGCACCGGGTCATGTAGCAATAAATCCAAAGGCAGTTGATCAACCTGCAACCTGTCAACATCAACCCGTAACTCCTTCACGGACTCCTTAGAAGCCCGAGTATTTCTCATCTTCTTGGCCTCCTTAGCAAGGTCCTTGAACACTTTCCTATGAGAATCCACAGTTTCTGTAAGCTTCTTTTGAGTATCAAGGATTTTCTTCTGGTTTTCCAGAATCTATTTGAGGGCATCCTCAATAGACCGTGGGACCTACGAAGGTGGAGTTGCCGACTGAGCTGCCACTGTAGTAGTGAGGACAGATATCTTAGAGAAAGCTGTCTGCATCTAGTTGTTGATGCTAAGAAGGTCCTCGCTCAGACGGTGGACAGTCATTGGGTGGGCTGGGGTAGAGGGTATGTTTGGGGCTGCTGAAGCGGATGGACAGGGGGCACGTCCATAGAGGTGGAAGCAGGCTGAGTAGGGGCCACTACCACTACTGTCTCTTCAGACTGGCCAGTTGAAGTAGTGGCTTCTCTTATAGTTCTTGCCTTTTGGGTTGTCATCACCCTGCATGCTGTACCATGAGAAAGGGGCATTTGCTTTTACTTTGATATCAAATGGCCACTTTTAAACTTTGAGGTCCCTGAAGTACATGGTTAAGAAGCTAGGGAAGGGGTAGTTTCTGTCACCTTCACTTACCACCTGTCTAATCACCCGAGACATCACATTCCCGATGTTAATCGGGTACCCTGCCATGATAGATGCTACCAGTACTGCCCGGTGAAGAGGGATGGAGTTGTCATGAGTAGTGGGGTCTAATCTGTTGCACACGAATGTTTCCCACCCTTTAGCTTCGAAATTCAAAACTTCTCCACAAAATTTTTACTCCCGCATTCAACCAATCGGGGGTGGTACCTAGGATTGCTAGATACTGTGCCAACCAAAGACGGACATCCTTACCTAATTCCGTCTTTGCCAAACACAGTGACTCATCCTCCTTATCGAAACCCAAGTAGTTAATTATTGTTTTACCATCAAACAACACAGTCAAATTTCGCATCTTGGTCACTTTGGTGCCCTTTTTGATGTGGGAAGCATTGGTGTAGAATTCCTTGACCAATTGCTTATTTGCATCTACACAGTTGCTCAAGAAGTGCTCCCAGCCCACTCTCTCTCTAAACTATCTCCTCACATTGGGGTTGTAAGGCAAAAGGTCTTTATCAACAAAGATTCTATCCGGAATCAATTTCCTCACAGGCCACCACTCTTTAAGCTTATGGTAGGCCTTCTCACTTATAAATCGATCTTGTCACACTTTCGGGTTTCTAGTTCTAACAACAACTCCCACCTGAGGTTCACCCCCTTCTACTACTACCTCTCTTCTCCTGCTGCACCCTCTTCGGATAATGAAGCTGTGGGAGAGGTGGAGTACTTATCCTTGCTGCCTTCGGCTGAGCCCTCAGGCGACCCAGAAGATACATGCACTGAAGCCTGAGTAGTGGGGGATGCTGGAGGAGTGGGGTCATCTGTTAGCCTAAATCTACCCGGGAAATTATTCATAAACTCCGGAGCAGAATCAGAATCAGTCAGCTCCTTGGAAGGCATACTCACTTCCCAAGGAATGGGAAACAACTCTATCAACAGCCCGAATTGCCTTCATTTTTGCTCTTATTGCTTCTCGAACTTTGGGGATTAATTTTATCTTTCCACGTCCCCTTCCCGGGAGGACTCTCCTCTGCTTGGTTGTTTAGCACCCTAGCCTCTTGATTTTACCATTGTTTGCAAACAAATTCAATCATGTTTTGTTAGTCTCAGTATATACAATAAAGTTCAAGATTGCAGTGATAGAATATGTTGCAGACAATTTAATTGTTGAACATTGCGGATCGCACAAAACATAGTGCGGCCGCACTGAGGCCAATGCGGACCGCAAAAAATCCATTGCGGTCCGCCCAGAGGTGGGGTTCAGACTACCCACTCTCTGAATCCATGCACTATGGACCGCACAAAATATAGTGGGGCCACACAGGGACCAATGCGGACCGCACAAAATGTAGTACGGCTATAGTCCTCAAAGATTAGATTATTGAAAATTCTTCAATGCGGTCCACACAAAATGCCATTGCGGACCACACTAAGGCATCGCTGACTGCACAACTTCCACCATAGTCCGCACTGAGCACCAAAAAGCAGCACCAACCTAGGTTTTAAGATATTTTGACTTTAAGTCCAATTTTACAACTAATAAAGGCCCCTAAGTGTTTGCCTAATGATTTTAACTACCTAATTCTAACTTTAACAAGAAATTAACTACCCTAAGCTACCAAATTAACAGAAATAGGGGAAGAACAAGAGAAAAGATAAGGAAACAAAAATTAAAAGACAATAACCAAATCAAACAATTAAAAAGAAGTAAAAGTTACTAGATGTGAGAGTGACTGATGATTAACCGAGGATACGCAGATGAATTTGTGCAAGATTAGTGATGAACAATGATTTTGTAGGGTTCTGGGAGTGAAAAGTGCGAAAAATGTAAAAAGAGGGCCTCAAGCCCTATTTATAGAAAAGGTCCTGTGGCCCAGCTTACCAACCCAAAGTGGACCACACAAAATGCAGTGTGGTCCGCACTACATACTGTCATGCAATGTTTGAGAAAGGCAACCACTGCGGTCCGTACAAAATTCCTTGCGGCCGCAGTGGTCCACCACGGACCGCACAAAATGTAATACGGCCGTGGTGGCAAACTTCAGAGAGATTGAATATTCATCCATCAGCAGTGCGGTCCGCAGTAAGTCTAGTGCCCCCCGCACTGGGTTCTTTGCGGACGCACAAAATGTAGTGCGGTCCGCATTGCAAACTTCAGAGCCTTGAACAATTTTTCCACTTTGTCATGCACTACATCAACACAATCTTGTAGCATCTCACAATCAGTTGGTCCGAAAATAAATTCTACACTACAGTGAAAATCAAAGAAAAACAAGAAGAAAAACACATGGGTTGCCTCCTAAAAAGCACCTAATTTAATGTTGCAGAACGACGCATGTTACCATCCAATCATTGGAAATGAACAAGTGCCACCTGTCATACCTCCTTTTTACAGGTTACACCCGACGAATGAGTATAATAAGGAGTTTTTCCAATTTAAGGACAGTCGGAACGGGATTAGTTATTTAAGTTTTTTAGAGTCGCCACTTGAGAATATAATGGTGTCTCAAGTCACCGTTTTAATCCCGAACCGAGGAAA
>MU751594.1:9384-20959 GCA_026770625.1 Nicotiana glauca
ATAAATATATATATATATATATATATATATCATTTCAGTTGTTCCTATCATTATACTGTATATTTGACCAGTAGGTGTCTTGACTGTTTCTCGTCACTACTCCATCGAGGTTAGTCTTGATAATTACTGGTCACCGCTGTGGTGTGCTCATGCTACTCTTCTGCACATTTTTGTTGTGCAGATACAGGTACTCCCACTCAGTTCTGTCAGCCTTGGAAGGAGGCGTTTCGGTAGAGATTTCGAGGTATAGCTGCTACGTCCGCAGACCAAGGAGTCCCTTTCCGGTTTTCTATAATAAATATAGCTCTTTCAGTATATTCCCTTTGTATAGACATTCTTTAGTTAGAGCCTCTTATGTATCCCTTAGTTTGTGATTTATGAGATTCCGGGTTTTGAAAATTTTGTTAACTTCGAGAGTTGTTATTGTATATGCTGAGCGGCACCTTAAACACTATTTTATGTTATTAGTCCAGTTTTAATCATTTTCTTCCGCAATTATGATTTATATTCCGCATTGTTAGGCTTACCTAGTCGTGGAGAGTAGGTATCATCACGATGGTTCACAGAGGGCAAACCGGGTTGTGACATTAATAAAAATAGAAGAAAACAAGTTAGAGATTACTTACCCAAGAGATTATGGTAAAGAATTGCTTCAAAAATCGCCGAAGAGCTTTGGAGAAGAAGAGGTTTGTGAAATTTTTATAAAATCCTATAAGAGTTCTGTTTTTGGGTCTTTAAAATAACTGGGCGAAAATGTGCATCGCGTTCGTGATGGGCCAGACTGCATAAGCCTTCACATTTGCGGAAAACGGCTCGCGTTCGCGAAGTAGGAACTGCTCGAGCCTCGCATTCGCATTCAAGGGATCGCGTTCACGTAAGGTAAATGCCCCACCCCTGCCCAAGCCCACTTTGGCCTTCGCGTTCGCGTGGCCAGGCTCGCGTTTGCGAAGGGATGACCCCCCACTACCTCATGTTCGCGACCTGGGCTACGCGTTCGCGTAGAAGGATTTTCCTTCGACAAAATTAATGCATCGCGTTTGCGTGGGTTCTCCCGTGAACGCGATGAAGGAAGTACCCTAATACCAGATTTGCTGTTTTCTACAATTTTTCTTAAGTTCAAAACTTCCCGAAATACATCCAAAACATACCCGAGCCCTCGGGGCTCCTAACCAAACATAGGTACTAACTTAACAACATTGTACGAACTTATCCGTGCGATCAAATCACCAAAATAACCTCAACAATAGCGAATTAAAACTCAAAATCAAAGGATTTTTCTCGAACTTCATAAAATATCAACTTTAGCAATTTAGGTCCGTATCACATCAAACGACGTTTGTTTTTTATCAAATTTCATAGAAACATCTTAAACCATATATAAGACCTGTACCGGGCACCAGAACCAAAATACGGGCCCGATACTAACATGTTCTAATCAAATTTCATTTCTAATTTCCTTAAACAATTTCAGAAAACTATTTCTTTCAAAAAATTCATTTCTCGGGCTTGGGACTTCGGAATTCGATTATGGGCATACGCCCAGGTCTCATATTTTCCTACGGACCCTCCGGGACCGTTAAATTACTGGTCCGGATCCGTTTACCCAAAATATTGATCGAAGCCAAATTAACTCATTTTATATCCAAAGTTTACCATTTTTCACAGATTTTCATATTTAAGCTTTCCGGCTATGCGCCCGGACTGTGCACGCAAATTGAGGTGAGGCTAAAAAAGGTTTTCAAGGCCTTGGAAACATAGAATTAAATTTAAAAATAAGTGTTGACCTTTTGCCATCACAAAAATGATTCTATCTCTGGCCATGAAGGATTACATGTCATCGTTAGAAAGATATCAGGTTTTCCAAAGTGTTGTACTAGAGCAATAGGATTCATATATAGACGCCGTATATATCTTGGACCTCCAATAAAGCTAACAGGAAGGAATATTTTTCTGCCAATATTTGAGGCCTCTCTTTCGCCTAGTCTTAGAAGATCAGTAAGTCCTTCTAATACCTCAATCCGAAATAATTCTTGATTGAATAGGAAAAAGTCTAATCTCTGTGTTTCGAGTTTTATATATTCTTCTACAGAATATTGTTGGAATAATCTTCCAGAATGTAAAGTTCCATATTCTTCATCATCTCTAATTTGAAGTTTGTAGCAGTAATATTCTCGGCGGGAAATAGTACTTTTTTTCTTCCTTTCTTTTTTCAAGATTTCTTATTCTATGTTAAGTAGTCCATAAATTGAAAACATATTAGTTACAATTGAAAGTTTCTCATGTTTGCAGGAACCACAAGGTGTAGAAGAGCTAGTTTTTTGTTGAACCTTTTGGATGCCGCAATGCCATCTGTTTTCTCCGTAGGAAAATAACAAAGGATATTGTAATGGGTCGTAGCAGCCATAGTAATAGTGAACCAGTCAGTTACTATTATTATGGGTGTAGATACGAATATGAGGTGTAGATAAAGAACATTCCAATTCTTCGTCAACCCATATAGCTGCGACTTCTGATATGCTAGGTAAATTATTTGTTCGTTGGTCCAAGGTAGAATTACACTTAAGTGCGATGTAAAAGTTAGATAAATCTGGAATGACTGTCAAAGATTTCAGAAAGATGGAGTATGGATTAATTTTTAGAATGCTCATCAATTTTGCAATATCCAACCTGTCAAGTTTTTCTGAAAAAGCCATCTTGTTAACTATATCTCATCATTGTCATAAAAATAAAGTTGCAAATTTTTGGCTTTATTGTCTCTGGGGGTGAGGTCATTTATAAAATGGTACATTTGTCCTTAAACTCTAAATGTATAGACACCTTGAGTTCTTTTGGCTAATTCCATATCTTACTTTACTCCAAGGGAAGTAAATGCGAACATATTATTGTATGTTCTAATATTAAGTACGGAAATGATTGGATTCATTGTTCACGCTAAAGTAAAGGCTTTTTGACTCAGAAGGTAGGAGTTGTGAAACTAATTTTACTGAACCATTACTACAACAAAAGCTAGGAGTTTCATATTGAAATCTTCTAGCTCCGCAGAATTACAATTTGGAACCCCTTTTAGAATGGAAGGACAACTGGGTAGCTGGTTGATATTCCAGCATCCTACCCGTGTTGAGGTGTGTCGTGTAACATCATAAGTAGTTAAATTTTTATTATTGTTAACTATCTGAGGATAACCTAAAATGTTGGAAGTTAATTAAATATTACAGTTCAACTCAACCAACCATTTCGGGATGACGATAGCAGCTTGTCCTGGAATCATCCTTTGAGATTCGGAAGAAGAATGACTTTGATCAGAAGGTTTGGCGGAAGAAATTTCAGAAAGACAGCGTTTTCTCGCATCATATTCAGTCCGACATTGCTCTGACGTCGCTCTAGAAGTGCTTCCTTTTTTTAGGTGGCATTTCTCTGTACGCGATACGTCGCCTAAGGTTTCTCTCATTATTTTCGGCACGAATATATGGATAGCCAACCGTGTGATCAATTAGGTCTTCATCCAACTTTCTTTTGTTAGAGGACATCCGACTTGCACACATTTCATATAGGACTTTTGTTAAAGTCAAAACTTTATAAGGGTGACATATAATGCATTACAATAGGTACACATATCTACATATCATAACACAAAACACCAGGTAGAAGCAAGTTGTATTGTAGGTAAACAAACAACATTATAGATAACAAGTTGTGAAAATTACCTGGTGTAGCTTAACAGTTCACTCTCAAGAGCCTGAAAAATAAAATTGAATAACCATTATATTCTAGCTAAATCGAGGAAATATATGTGATAATAAGCGCGGATAATATGATATATTAGTATTACTTGAGGAAAATATCATGCGTGTATACATCTGAAGGTAAATGCAGTACCCATTTCCTTTCATGTTTCTGTTAGTCTAATTTAAGAACATGCAAAGCAATTGTCCAATTGCTATCAAGAACTAAGAGAAACCTAAGATCGTACACAGAAATGCCTAACTCTTGACCCATACTTTCCTATGGATGAACCCACTGAAATTTATCGAAAAAAAATAAAATAGCAGAAAACTATTCAGTATAGTATAAATTTCATCAGAAACAGTAAAGATAATAAAATTTTCAGCAGAAAAAGAATTGCAGTTGCCATGTATGTAGGTAATCAACAGAAATAGCCATAAGCTCTGGATGTCCTAAATTTTATTCTAAAGCAGGGGACAGAAATATGAAATTTGCAGGTGCTAATCAGTATAAATTAATTTCCGACATTCATCTGAAAGAACTCATACATGCAAGATATAAAATGCAGAAAGCATAAAGAAATCAAGAGAAAAAATAGAAAAAAAAAAAGGAAGACCAAGAGGAATCCAGCATAAATAGAAACAAAGACATGAGATAAATTTTTAGGAAATCACTTTAAGTTTTATTACTAACAATCCCAATAACAAAAAAAATAAATACTAAAATTGCTCTCTGTCGCTGTAAATTAACACATGCATGGTTAGAAAAATATCGGAAAGACAAATAATATCCATCTCCCTGCCTTTTTCTAGTGAGAAACTTGAAAAGCTACAAATGAAATCCAAAAAGAAGTACCAAAAGTAAAAAAAAAAAAAAGGCAATCAGAAGAAAATTAAACGGAAAGGGAAAGAATCTAGCAAAAATTTACCCACAAATTGAAAGCTTGGAGAATAAAAAAGAAAAAATGGAGAACCTTGAAACACAGATAGAGACCCACGAAATGAAATAAACCATCAAAGAAATGCACTGCTAGAATATAGAAGAAAAGCAGATGAATGAGAGAGAGAAACCATTGAAACTGAAGTGGGTAGAGGATCGTACCTTTTTCCAGTGAAGAAGATGAAGTGGCTGGACATTAGACAATGGAAAGCATAAAAGAAAGAAAATAAATGGTAAAGTAAAAGTTGAGTACATGGAGAACAAAAGGACACATGTGATCCACTTTCAATGGGTCTTGTATTAACATAATAATGAGTCCAGGTTCTAAAAATATCCATGTATTAAATTACCAAAATACCCTTGTCGTCTAAGAAACCTTTGCTTATTATATAGTTAAAAATTAACTAGATATTTTATGCATGTGCCTTGCACGGGCCCGACATTTGAGCTTGACCTTATCGGTATTATCTATTCTTACCTGCAAATACATAGAATAAAAGCTGCATCATTAATTCAGTTCTGTAATTTGTGACAAGTATGAAAAAAGGATATAGAATTTGTGTTGAATTGCATAAAGAAATAACTTTATAAACTTTGAATGGAACAATGAGAGCAAAATAGTATATGACCTATAAGCCATAGTAAATTAGTAACCCTACTTCTTGCTAGCATAAGATTGATCCGGACAGGACTATTATTTTACAAGCCTGAATCTTGAAACTTTAACATCAAACCTTCTCCAATAAGGATGTCTCCGATAAATATGATGGTTTATATCACGATGTATTATAGTAATTGATTTGATTCCTCATGAGGATGCATAATCTCTGGAATAGCAAAGGAAATATATAGTCGATTGATCAACCGTAGAGCACCCACCTTTAGCAGCATCGTTCAAAATCCCAGAATTCAGTACTAAATCATAAGACAGATGGTTGGAACTTGATAAAACAAAGGGACAATTGGACAACTCATAACCCATAATCTTTCTTTGAGTAATACTATGGTAATGATGATGCTAGACCATCTCAGTTATTGGCATTTCATTCATTTATTCATTCACTGAATGCATCTTTTCTTTTCTGCATGTAGGATGGAATTTAACTTTGTTAAGTGAAGAGGCAACATTATGCCAAATATATAAGAATGAAGAAATAAAATGGCGTAAATGAAATGTTAAGTGGATAATAAAATATTTGTAAAATCCAAAGAAGCTGTGATATATGTGCTACAGAAAAACTGAGTGAAGGAACTGGTAAATGGCATACAACAGATAACTAAGAACTTAGCAATTTTAATTGTGATTATTGTTTCTTCATAATTAACATATTATTGAATCTAATGAGGTAAATTGATTCATAACAATTTCGTATCAAATATAAAACATTCCCACATAGAGTTTTATATTCACAACTCAAGACGTTGTGCAAGTTGATTATATTCACTTAAAAACCATTTGAGTACTGTTGAATAATTAGTAACCATGTTAGAGAGCTAGGGGTATTTTAGTCTTTATGCCTTAAGGGTATTTTAGTACTTTTACTCCTCTCACACATGTGTCTCGTGTGATAGATATAAGGGCAATTATACTGTACAAACGAGATATAACAGAAATATTTTCTCTCTGAGTTCTTTTCCATCTTCCTCATCTTCTTCTCATTCTCAATCGCATGCAATGTCAATTTAGTGTAGATCTCTACTGAGATTTTGTCATGGTATCAGAGCGGGCAATTTGAAACTAGATCAAGGTTTTTCAAAATTCCAAATTGACAGCCATTGTTAAGATTGAGCTGATCTGTCATGGGGGATACTGAAAATCTGCAAATTGATCACAATCACCCGTTATTTTTGCAACAAACGGACACGCCTGGGATAGCGCTGATCGACATTAAGCTTACAGGACCTGAGAACTATGCATTGTGGAGCAGATCTATGAGGATGGCATTGTTGGTGAAGAATAAAGTAGGGTTCATTGATGGAACCTGCTTAAAAAGCCCTTACAGAGGTCTGTTAGGGCATCAATGGGAGCGATGCAATGCTGTGGTGCTATCGTGGATCGGTCGCACTGTTTCTGCAGAATTACAACCTAGCATCATCTACGCATCCGATGCGAGGAAGGTATGGAATGAATTTAAGGAGCGATTTAACAAATCAAACCTTAATAGATTCTATCATTTTTGGACAACAATAGGAACTCTAAGACAAGGAACAGATTCTATAACAACTTATTATACAAAAATGAAAGATTTGTGGGATGAAGTGGATCTAATGGTACCAGGAACAGGATGTGATTGTGAGGAGACTAGACCTTTCCTGGATCAGTTCAAAAATTTACGTTTGTTATAATTCCTTGTTGGCTTGAATGAAAGTTACAGTCATGTGAGAAGTCAGATTCTTCTGAAAACACCTGTTTTAACTGTAAATCAAGCTTATGCCCTAGTAATTCAAGAAGAAAGTCAGCGTACACTTAGTATAACTGGTTCAGATAGGGAACCTCTAACTATGTTGGCTGGAAGAGGGCAAAGTTTCAAGGCTGCTAAGAAACCAGGTATCATATGTGATTACTGTGGGTATAAAGGTCACTTGAAGGAGAATTGTTATAAGATCATAGGCTATCCACTAGATTTCAAGAGTAAGAGGAAGCCTCAGAACACAGGAGTAAAGGGATATGCAAATGTATCGACAGGAGAAGGAAGTAGTTCTGATACTTCTCAAATGCAAGGGCATTTTTTCACAGAAGATCAGTACAAACAATTGCTGAACCTTATAAACAAGCCAGACCCTAAGCCAGGTGATTGCCATACCTTGATGACATGTATAACTTCTTTTTTATCCAAGACATTTGATTATGATTGGATAATAGACACTGGTGCTTCACATCATGTCACACCCCATAAGGAAGTACTATATAATGTAAGAAAGATTGAAAATCAGAATAATAATACTGTACAAGTGCCTACATGAGGGAAATGTCATGTGGAACATACAGGGAATGTGAAGATGTTAGATGAATTGATATTGAAAGATGTTCTACATGTACCTGATTTTAAGTTCAATCTAATATCAGTGTCTAAACTAACCAAGGAGCTATCATGTTGTGCTGCCTTTTTCCTACATTTCTGTGTATTTCAGGGACTTTACAATAGGAAGGTTCTGGGGATTGGTAAGGAACACAACGGTTTATACTTGTTGAAGAAGGAAATCAATAAGGATTTTACAGCCATAGCAGGGAGCATCATGCAAGTGCAGGAAGACTCAGCACTGCGGCATCTCAGGTTGGTTCACCCTTCAGCTGTTGCAATGCAGCATATTCCACTGTTGAAGAATAAGGTAGATGCAAGGATGCAACACATATGTGAAGTATGTCCTTTGGCCAAACAGAATAGGCTTCCATTTCAGCCTAGTAGCAGTAAGACAGAACAGATTTTTCAATTGGTACATGTAGATATTTGGGGTCCTCACAGGATACCAACATATGATAAGAAGCATTACTTTGTAACACTAGTTGATGATTTTAGCAGATATACTTGGACATGTTTGTTGCAGTCAAAATGTGAAGTGTCTGTTGTGTTGAAGGATTTTTTTACTATGGTGAACAATCAGTTTAATCTGAAGGTAAAGAAATTAAGATCAGACAATGGCACTGAATTCTTTAATTCTAAGTGTAATGAACTGATGAGTTCCTTAGGGATAGTGCATCAAAGCAGCTGTCCATACACACCCCAATAGAATGGGGTGGTGGAGAGAAAACACAAACATATATTGGAGGTTGCTAGAGCATTGAAATTTCAAAGCTCATTACCAAATAGATTCTGGGGTGACTGTGTCAGTACAGCAGCTTACTTGATAAACAAATGGCCAACTTCTGTTTTATCAGGAAAGTCACCTTATGAGATGCTATATAAGAAGTCAGCAAAAATTGATCATCTAAAGGTATTTGGATGTTTATGTTTTGCAAGCACTCTACCTATAGGAGACAAATTTGCACCAAGAGCAAGGAGAGTTGTTATGATAGGTTATTCAGAGACTCGGAAAGGTTACAGATTGTATGATCTGGAGAATAGAACATTTCTAGTAAGTAGAGATGTTGTGTTCAAAGAGCAAATCTTCCCTTTCAAAGGAATGAATTCAGACTTAGAAGACATATTCCCACAAGATCCTCATACATTGTCACCTATTGATATCCAACCTCATCCCACACAAACTAAGAGCACAAACATTCCACCAAATACCACACACACAAACACAGAACCACAAGACCATTTGTATGAAGAATTGAATGAGAAAAGTGAAGATCCACTAAATTAGGAAGAGGCAGACACCAGCTTGAATTCAAATCATTTAATTGCATATGCAATTAATGAAACTGAAGAAACTTCACTAGCAGAAGAAATGATGAATGTTAGAAAATCAACAAGGACATTTAAACCACCTATATGGATGAAGGACTATGTGGAAACAGGGAAGTTCACAAGGAACAGTCTATATCCTATTTCTCAAGGACTCTCATATGCTAACCTCACTACAGGATATCAATCATATTTGCAGGCTTTTTCAGCACACATTGAGCCTGGATCTTTTAAGGAAGCAGCACAGGATGACAGGTGGATTGAGGCAATGCAGCAAGAGATAACTGCATTAGAAGAAAACAAAACATGGGAACTAGTAGACCTGCCACCAGGGAAGCAGGCTATTGGATCAAAATGGGTTTATAAAATAAAACATAAAGCAAATGGAGAGGTAGAAAGATTCAAAGCAAGGTTAGTAGCAAAGGGGTATAATCAGAAAGAGGGACTGGATTACCATGAGACGTTCTCTCCAGTAGCTAAGATGGTGACTATCAGAACCATCATTAGTATTGCTGTAGCAAAAGGATGGGATTTGCATCAAATGGATGTAAATAATGCCTTTTTGCAAGGGGACTTATATGAAGAAGTGTACATGGAACTACCACAAGGGTTCCACAAACAAGGGGAGAAGAGAGTATGCAGATTGTTGAAATCACTATATGGGCTGAAACAAGCATCAAGACAATGGAATATAAAGCTAACAGAAGCACTAGTTACACATGGCTATATGCAGAGCAATTATGACCATTCCTTATTCAGCAAAAAGGAAGGTTCAGACCTAATCATTATACTTGTTTATGTGGATGATTTACTGATCACTGGAAGCAGTTCCAGACTTGTTGATGATGCTAAAAGGATATTGCAGAGTCAGTTCAAGGTGAAAGACTTAGGGGAGCTAAGATATTTTCTTGGCATAGAGGTGCTCAGATCAAAAAGGAAAATATTGTTGAATCAAAGGAAGTATGCACTTGGGTTGATATCAAGTGTTGGCATGAGTGGATCCAAACCTGTTTCCACACCTCTAGAGCTGAATCAAAAACTCACCACAGTAGAGTTTGATGCTCATGTGGGAATAAAAGAAGATCCAGACTTGAAGGATTTTACTGCATATCAAAGGTTGATTGGAAAGCTCTTGTATTTAACAATTACAAGACCTGACATCAGTTTTGCAGTACAAACATTGAGTCAGTTCATGCAAAATCCAAAACAGTCTCATATGGATGCAGCTTTAAGGGTGGTTAGATATATAAAAGGAGCACCTGATTTAGGAGTGTTCTTGCAGGCAAAACCAGTTGATACTTTGACTGCCTACTGTGATGCAGATTGGGCAGCCTGTCCTAATACTAGGAGATCAGTGACAGGTTATGTTGTCAAACTAGGGAGCTCCTTAATCTCATGGAAATCAAAAAAGCAGCAGACAGTTAGTAGAAGTTCAGCAGAAGCTGAATATAGGAGCATGGCAGCAGTGACAGCAGAGGTTACTTGGCTATCAGGACTCCCGGAGGAATTGAAGATGCCTGTTTCAAAACCAGTCCAACTGTTTTGTGACAAGAAGGCAGCCATTCAAATTGCAGAAAATCCAATTTTTCATGAGCGGACTAAACGTATTGAAATAGATTGCCACTTTATCCGACAGAAGATCAAGTCTGGACTTCTCTCACCACATCATGTTAGCACAACAATGCAAATTGCAGATTTGCTCACTAAAAGCTTGTCTGCAGCTCAACATCATTCTTTAGTCTCCAAGCTTGGAGTGTTGGGTGTATTCCAACCTCCAGCTTGAGGGGGAGCGTTGAATAATTAGTAACCATGTTAGAGAGTTAGGGGTATTTTAGTCTTTATGCCTTAAGGGTATTTTAGTACTTTTACTTCTCTCACACGTATCTCGTGTGATAGATATAAGGGCAGTTATACTGTACAAACGAGATATAACAGAATCATTTTCTTTCTGAGTTCTTTTCCATCTTCCTCATCTTCTTCTCATTCTCAATCGCATGCAATGTCGATTTAGTGTAGATCTCTACTGAGATTTTGTCAAGTACGTATAACGTCACAGAAGTTAACAAAATATCAAATGCAACTAAGGTCGATAAATAATTAAAGTTACGTTGAAAGAATCTTCTGGTAATGTCTAAAAGAATCACGAAGACATACCTCACTTCCTCAATTAATAAAAATATAAACTACTCTATATGACGCATACACTGGTAAGAACCGCCAACCTTACTCTCTAATAATCGAGCTTCTTATTGTTTTACTTTCTTTTGCTATTTAAAAAACTTGCCAACCTTACTCTCTAAGCGCTTTCTGATGATCACATACAACAGAGAGGTGATACCACACTCTTGAGTCATCCTTAAAGAAAATCGAAGAATGTACTGATATATTCTCTTTCATGATCATATTTCTTTCATGTATAGTTTAGGACACAACTCTACATATTCTTAAACAAATAATATAACGTTGTGATAAACCTCCTTGATAGATGATTGATAATAGGTGAATTTGACTATAATCACGCCCTAAATAATCACATTTTTATGTTGTTTTGATGATATATATGA
>MU751594.1:27119-45626 GCA_026770625.1 Nicotiana glauca
TACTTTGGGCGTGATCAATGATATAACATACTCTTCGTTCCAGTTTGTGTGAACATATTTCCTTTTAGGTCTGTTCCAAAAAAATGCCCCTTTCTAAATTTGAAAACAATTTTGCTTAAACTTCCAAGTCTACCTTAATGAGAAGCTTTTATAACCTCACAAATAATCTGGACTGTTTTTTAACTTGTTTGGGACCATAAATTCTAAAAGTCTTCATTTTTTTCTTAAATTATATGCCTAGTCAAACATGTTCACATAAATTAGAACGGAGGGAGTAATGAATAATATATTTTAAAATCATCGCATAATCATTCCACACTTTCAAATTTTCTAACATGAAGACCTTAAAGTGTAACACATATCCCTCTTCATACACTAAACAGACTTAGCAAACTACTCCCCCACACCCATGAATTCAACAGAGAGTGAAGAAGAATCATGAATCAAGAATTCCATAGATATGAGAAGTTGGAATCTGAAATTGTTAATCATGAATAAAATTAAGAGAAAAAAAGAAAAAAAATAGATGAGCAGAAGAAGTCGACTAAAGGAAAACGTTTAACAATGAGACTAAAAGTACGCAGAAACATAAATATTAATACACCACGGTGGAATAGGTCCACAAATTAGTATTAGACCAAAAGTTATGGTAGTTTGGGTTAGCTGCTTTAATATAGTAAAATCATAATTCGTTGAAAGTTAAATTGGGAAATTTCTATATGAAATGTCATAAAATGAAAAAGTAGAACTTCTGAGTAAATATTAAAAAAGGACACATCTTTAGTACTATAAATTTAAGTGTGCAGAAAAGTTCTTGGTTTCAATGAGATCTTCTTCAATTGATAATATTTAGACTATTCAATTTTTGAACGGACTACATGGAGAAAGATTAAAAAACTTAATATGCACCAAATCAATATATGGAAGAAAGTTTTTTCTATTCCATTAGATCACTATGGCTTCTCCTATGGAGTCTCACATTCTTGATAGTTAGAACTGAACAAAAAATCTATTGTGCATTTAGAGACCTTGCAATTGTCTGGTCCATCTTTGTAATGAAGTTCGGTTGAATTCTGAAAATCTTAATTTCAAACTCCATGGTAAATTCCTTGATGAAAAGATAAAATAAAAGAACCACATATATGCAACACTTCAAAGCAGAGTGGGACGGTTGGCCAGATCTAGCTCCCCACTGATGTGCCGTGTCTTCCTAATCAACTGTATGGTAAAGGCTGGTATGGTTCTTCAATTCGACTTTTAATTCATAAGACTAAGCAAAAATCATTCAGAGATTCCAAACCAAAAATAAAACCATTCATCTAGATATATGGATTCAAAATAAACACGCACACCCTCAGCTTTTTAGGCAACGTACAAAATCAAACAAATTTATTGCTAAAATATATAGAGTCAATTTTGCCATAAAATTACAGAATAAGAAACAAAAATAATATTCTCTAACAGTGTACGATCATATTAATTAATCACGAATAGAAGCTAAGAAAATAGTCATTAGCTTAAAAACCAAGATTTTCGAAAATCATAATGGTAAATCAAAAATTTGTTTGATTCGATTATTACGTAACAAATCGAATCAAGCAATTTAACTCATTAAGTGGCATTAGATAAACATGTGACAACCCTACCCGTCGTCTCATGAGTTATCGCTTCGTTTCCCCCATTTTCTGCTTCATTATCAGCGTCTTGAGTGATCGAGTTGGTTTAGATTGATTTTAGAAGGAAATGAGACACTTAGTCTCTCTAAGGAAGGCTTGGTTTGGAAAAGTCAACCGGATATTGACTAATATGATAGAGGGCTCAGATATGATTTCCGATGGTTCGGTTAGCTTCGGAGAATGATTTGTGACTTAGGAGTGTAATCGAAAGTGATTTTAGAGGTCCGGTGTAGAATTAGGCTTGAATTGGCGAAGTTAGTATTTTGGCGATTTCCGGTTGGTAGGTGAGATTTTGATCCGAGGGTCGGAATGGATTTCCGAGAGTGATTTGGGTTGTGTATGCAAAATTTCAGACCATTTGGAGGTGATTTGATTAGGTTTTTGATCGAATGCGTGTTTCGAAAGTTTTTGAAGAACTTAGGCTTGAATTCGATGAGAATTGATGGTTTTTGTGTTGTTTGAGATGTTTTGATGATTGGAACAAGTTTGAATGATATTTTAGGATGCGTTGGTGCTTTTGGTTGAGGTCCCAGGGGCCTCGGGATGATTTCAAATGGCTAATGGGAGGTTTTGAACTTGGAAGAAATTGCAGATTTTTGCCCCAGCTATTGTAGGTCTTATAATGCTTCGCGATCGCGGGAGGTCCCTCGCAATCGCATAGAAGGAAATCGAGAGGCAGCAGATTTTTTCATCGCGCTCGCGATCGCAGAGAGTCACGTGGTAAAGCTTCGCATTCGCAGGAGTCCCTCTGCGTTCGCATAAGAGGATTTGAGGGTCAGGGGCAATTGCCCTTCGCGATCGTGGCATGGAGTACGCGTTTGCGTAGTTTGAAGGAAGAAAGCATCACGATCGTGATGTATTGGCTGCGTTCGCATAGTTATTTTTTTTAGGCTTGGGAAATTTCTCTTCGCGATCGCCTGCCTGGGGCCACGATCGCATAGAGGAAAAACGGAGCTGGGCAGAAGGGTTTTAAAACATTTTATTCCGCGAAGTTAAGTCATTTTCCACCATTATTGAGTATTGTAAGAGCTTTTTGAGAGGAATTGAAGAGGGATACGAAGAGGAGTGATTGGAGGTAAGTTTTATGAACTAAAAACATGATTATTGTGTGAGATTAACCTTGAAATATATGGAGACTTAGCAAAGAGGGGAAGAACTAGGGCTTGGAAATTGGAGATTTTAAATTGAAATTTGATGGACCATTTGAGCTCGGATTTGGGAGTTCTTGATATGTATAGACTCGTGGCGAAATAAGGAACACGTAGATGTGGAAATTTTTGAGTTTCGAGAAGTGGGCACGGGACTCGAGTTTTGCTAATTTCAGGATTTTTGATATTTTCGATTATTTTCGCTTGGGTTTTGTTCCCTTAGCTTATTGTAACGTATTCGCTCTGGTTTTGGTTAGATTTGATGTGCGAGAAGGTCGATTTGAGAGGCAAGGGCATAGCGAGCTAGAGCTTTGGCCGGATTGAGGTGAGTAATAGATGTAAATGATGTCCTGAGGGTTTGAATCGTAGTGCTATATAGAGGTGACTTGCATGCCGGATAGCGAGCGTGGGGTAGAGCACCGTTGGAGATTGTGACTTGGTCTGTCCCGATTGATGAATTTACTGCGCATTTGACTGAAATTTACTTGTTATCATTATATTTGGGCTTTGTGCCAACTATTTGAACCCTTCGGGGATTGCTACTACTAGTTTGTCACCATTTTGATATATTATTTGAACTCAGTTCTACTATTTAATACTGTTTTACAAATTCGGCCACTTTTACCTAGATTTGAAAAATTTAATGATATTTCTAATGATGTTTTGGCTGAGAATTGTTATATTATTGCGGCCCGAGGGGCTTATGTGATTTATGGACTGAGTATGCGATCGGGCTGTGCACCGCAACAGTATTATATTAATATTGATATGAGGTCGAGGGCCTAGTTAATGCCACGAGATGGCTTGATAGTGCTCTTGGGCCGTAAGGGGCACCTCCCAGAGTCTGCACACCACCAGTGAGCACCGTCGATGATAAATAAATGGATCGGGCTGCATGCCGCAGCGGGTACTAGAGGGTACCATATTATGTGCTGATTATCTTTCTATATCTGTCGCTTAATAGCTTATTTGTCGTAGCATTTATACATTTTGTTTTCATTATTTTATTGATTACATTCTACTTAATTTAACTGCCGCAGTATAGATTACTTTGTGTTTTTCCATGATTTCTTATTCTCAGTCTTTATTTATGTTTATTACTTACTGGGTCGGAGTACTCACATTACTCCTTGCACCTTGCGTGCAGATCCAGGTGCATCTGAGGCTGAGTGAGGATTTTCTGCTGAGCAGCACATTCCCGGGAGCATCGAGGTAGCTGTAATGGCGTCCGCAGCCCTGATCTCTCCCTTCTATCTTTCATTTTATTTCGTATTCCCTAGACTGCTATGCACTAGGTTGATAAACCTGTATTAGAGGCTCAGACTTGTGACACCAGATCCTTATGGGCTATGTAGTAGGTTTTTAATTGATATTCCGCATGTTAAACTCTTATTTCAGACTTCTAGTATTATGGCATGGTTATTTTTCTACGTTAATTAATAATGAACTATACAAGGAATGGGGTTAAGGTTGTTAATTGGTCGGGCTTGCCTAGTATTGTGTTGGGCGCCATCACGACCGGGGTTGGGGTCGTGACAAGTTGATATCAGAGCCTATGTTACTTGGTCTCGCAAGTCATGAGCCGGTTTAGTAGAGTCTCGCGGATCGGTACGGAGACGTCTGTATTTATCCTCGGGAGGCTGCAGAACCTTTAGGAAAACTTTACATTCTTGAAATTCTTGTTGTGCGGCTTTGTTGAACTGAGAACTAAACTTCTATTATTCTATTCTCTCACATATAGTGAGGACACGAGCTACCGGACGTGGAGGATGACCACCGGTACCATCCACTGAGGCCACCAGAGGCCGGGGACGCGGTCGTGGGCGTGGCAGAGCAGCCGGGGAAGCACCCGTTGATCCACCAGTTGCCCCAGATCAGGATCAGGCTCTAGCTGTGGATACTCCAGCAACACCTGTTCAAGCACCAGCTGTGCCTATCGTGATTCCGGTTCTTCAGGAGGCCTTGGCACAGATCTTATCAGTTTGCACTGGCCTGACTAAGGAAGTTTCAGCCACCACAGCAGCAACTACTTTACAGGCCGGGGGCGGCAATCAGACCCCCGCTGCTCGCTCACCTGAGCAGGTAGTGCAGGGATTTCAGACGCCGGAAGTACCTCCAGCTCAGCCGGTTGCACCAGTTCAGGACTTCGTGGTTCCAGCTATGCCAGACGATGAGCAGCGTCATCTTGAGAGGTTTGGTAAGCTCCAGCCTCAGACATTCAGTGGTGCTAAGGGCGAGGATGCTTGACAAGTGTCAGCGTGTGCTCCGTATAGTAGGGATTCTTGAGTCGAGCGGAGTGACATTTACCACCTTCCAGTTCTCAGGGGCTGCTTTTACTTGGTGGGAGGATTTTGAGAGGCGTAGGCCTATCGGTGCAGCACCCCTTTCTTGGCAGTAGTTCTCCGCTCTTTTCTTAGAGAAGTATGTACCTCAGTCCCATAGAGAGGAGCTGCGTAGGCAATTTGAGTGGTTGACGCAGGGGGATATGACCATGACTCAGTACGAGATGAGGTTTTCACAGTTGGCCCATCATGCTATTTGGATGATTCCATCAGATCGTGAGAGGATCAGGAGATTTGTGGATGGCCTTAACTACCATCTCCGTATTGTAATGACTAGAGAGAGGGTATTGGGTTCTACATTTGATGAGGTAGTGGATATCGCTCGTGAGATCGAGTTAGTTCGCCATCGAGAGAGAAAGGAGAGGGAGCCCAAAAGGCCTCGTGGATCGGGCAATTACAGTGGTGCTCCTTCGAGGGGCCAGTTCCAGCATGGTAGAGGTCGTTCTTTCAGGCCTGCTTAGTGGGCCCGTTCAGAGTATCGTAGGGCATCTTCAGGTCGTGGTCATCATGGGTGTCAATAGGGCTAGTCTTCACTCAGTGCCCTCCCAGCTTAGAGCTCATCTCATGCCCTATCAGCTCAGGGTTCTTCTGCGCTGAGTGCATCTGCTAGCCACTCCGGTGCGAGAGGTTCTCTTCAGTCTTGATATCCAGCACTGGGTAGTTGTTATGAGTGTGGAGAGGCTAGGCATATGAGGAGGTAGTATCCTCGACTTTGTGGTAGTCAGTTTCTGCAGAGGGATCAGCCATCGACTTTTGTACCAGTTACTTCATCACCCGCCCAGCCAACTAGGGGTGGAGGTCAGGCAGCCAGGGGTCACCCCAGAGGTGGAGGTCGATCAGGCGGCGACCATGCTCGTTTTATGCTATTCCAAGCAGAATAGATGCCATTGCTTCGGACGCTATCATTACAGGTGTTGATTTAGTCTGCCATAAAGATGCCTCTGTATTGTTTGATCCCGATTCCACCTATTCATATGTGTCTTCATATTTTGCTCGCTATTTGGGTACGCCTTGGGAGTCTCTTTCTTTACCTGTTCATGTGTCTACCCCGGTGGGCGATACTGTTGTTGTGGACCGTGTGTACCGGTCATGGGTTGTGATTATTGGGGGTCTTGAGACCCGAGTCGATCTATTGCTATTGAGCATGGTGTACTTTGATGTTATTTTGGGCATGGATTGGTTATCTTCGTGTCATGCTATTCTAGACTGTCATGCTAAGACAGTCACTTTGGCTATGCCGGGTGCACCGCGGATTGAGTGGCGTGGTATGACTGATTATGTTCCGAGTAGAGTGATATCTTTCTTGAAGGCCCAACGTATGGTTGGGAAGGGCTTTCTGTCATATTTAGCCTTTGTGCGGGATGTTGGAGCTGAAACACGTAGCATTGATTCTGTTCTAGTTGTGAGGGATTTTTTTGATGTATTTCCTGTAGACCTACCGGGCATGCCACAGGACAGGGATATTGATTTTGGTATTGATTTGGTGTCGGTCACTCAGCCCATCTCTATTCCACCATATCACATGGCACCAGCGGAGTTGAAAGAATTGAAAGAGGAGCATCAGGAACTCCTAGATAAGGGGTTTATTCGGCCTAGTGTGTCACCTTGGGGTGCGCCAGTTCTGTTTTTGAAGAAGAATGACGGCACAATGAGAATGCGCATCGATTATAGGCAATTGAACAAGGTAACAATTAAGAAAAAGTATCCCCTGCCTCTCATTAATGGTTTATTTGACCAGCTTCAGGGAGCGAGGGTGTTTTCCAAGATTAATCTCCGTTCGGGTTATCACCAGTTGAAGATTAGGGATTGAGATATTCATAAGACTGCTTTCATGACTAGATATGGTCATTATGAGTTTCTTGTCATGTCTTTCGGGCTGACCAATGCCCCAGCAATGTTCATGCGTTTGATGAACAACGTATTTCGGCCTTATCTGGATTCGTTCGTTATTGTTTTCATTGATGATATTCTGGTGTACTCGCGTAGTCAGGAGGAGCACGCGGAGCATTTGCGGGGTGCATTGCAGAGATTGAGTGAAGAGAAGCTTTATGCAAAGTTCTCCAAGTGTGAGTTTTGGCTCAGCTCAGTGACTTGCTTGGGTCACGTGGTGTCCAGCGAAGGTATTTAGGTTGATCCAAAGAAGATAGATGCGGTTCAGAGTTGGCCCAGACCGTCCTCAGCCATAGAGATTTGTAGCTTCCTTGGTTTGGCGGGTTATTATCGCCGGTTTGTTCAGGGTTTCTCCTCTTTTGCATCGCCCTTGACCAAGTTGACTCAGAAAGGTTCTCTATTTGTATGGTCAGACGAGTGCGAGGAGAGCTTTCAGAAGCTCAAGACAGATTTGACCACAACTCCGGTATTAGTTCTGCCATCAGCTTAGGGTTCATATACCGTATATTGTGATGCTTCGCGAGTTGGGATTGGTTGTGTATTGATGCAGGAGGGGAAAATTATTTCTTATGCTTCTCGTCAGTTGAAGCCCCATGAGAAGAACTACCCTGTTCATGATTTAGAGTTGGCGGCTATAGTTCATGCATTCAAAATTTGGAGGCATTACTTGTATGGCGTATCTTGTGAGGTATTCACTAATCATCACAGTCTTCAGCATTTGTTCAAGCAAAAGGACCTTAATTTGAGGTAGCGGAGGTGACTATAGTTGCTTAAGGATTATGATATTTTTATTCTGTATCATCCAGAAAAGGCCAATATACTAGCCGATGCATTGAGCCGAAAGGCAGTGAGTATAGGGAGCTTGGCGTACATTCCAGTTGAGGAGAGGCCATTTGCAGTGGATGTCAGGACTTGGCTAGTCGGTTTGTGATATTAGATATTTCGGAGCCCAGTCGGGTGTTGGCTTGTGTGGTTTCTCGGTCTTCTTTATATGACCACATCAGAGAGCGCTAGTATGATGATCCGCATTTGCTTGTCCTTAAGGACAGGGTTCAGCATGAGGATGCCAGAGACGTGACCATTGGTGATGATGGTGTGTTGAGGATGCAAGGCCAGATTTGCGTGCCCAATGTGGATGTGCTTCGGGAGTTAATATTGGAGGAGGCCTATAGCTCGCGGTATTCCATTCATCGGGGTACCGCGAAGATGTATCAGGATCTTAGACAGCACTATTGGTGGCTTAGGATAAAGAGAGATATTATAGAGTTTGTAGCTCGGTGTCTTAATTGTCAGCAGGTGAAATATGAGCATCAGAAACTGGGTGGCTTGCATCAATAGATGGTTATTCCTGAGTGGAAGTGGGAGAGGATCACTATGGATTTTGTTACCGAACTCCATCGGACTTTGAAGAAATTTGATTCTATTTGGGTGATTGTAGACAGGCTGACCAAGTTTGTGCACTTCATTCCTGTTTGTACTACTTATTCTTCTGAGCAGCTGGCAGAGATTTATATTTGGATGATTGTTCGATTGCATGGTGTCCCAGTTTCCATCATATCAGATCGGGGCACTCAGTTTACCTCTCAATTTTGGCAGACTGTTCATCGAGAGTTGGGTACTCAGGTACAGTTGAGCACAACCTTTCACCCTCAGACGGACAGGCAATCCGAGCGCTCCATTCAGATACTAGAGGATATGTTACGCGCCTGTATTATGGACTTTGGAGGGTCATGGTATAGGTTTCTACCGCTTACAGAGTTTGCCTACAACAACAGCTACCAGTCGAGCATTCAGATGGCCCCGTATGAGGCCTTGTATGGGAGGCAATGTAGATCTCCAATTGGTTGGTTCGAGCCCGGTGAGGCTAGGCTATTGAGGACAGATTTGGTCCAGGATGCATTAGAGAAGGTGAAGGTGATTCAGGAGAAACTCCGTACAGCACAGTCGAGACAGAAGAGTTATGCGGACAAGAAGGTTCGAGATGTATCCTACATGGTTGGTAAGAAGGTCCTGTTGAAGGTTTCACCCATAAAAGGTGTTATGAGATTCTGAAAGAAGGGGAAGTTGAGTTTGCGGTTCATTGGAACTTTTGAGGTACTTCAGAGGATTGGGGAGGTGGCTTATGAGCTTGCCTTGCCACCCAGCCTGTCGAGTGTGCATCCAATTTTTCACATTTCTACGGTTCGAAAATATATTGGAGACCCGTCCCATGTTCTGGATTTTAGTACGGTTTAGTTGGAGGGTGATTTGACTTATGATGTAGAGCCAGCAGCTATTTCGGATCGTCAAGTTCGAAAGTTTAGGTCAAAGGATGTTGCTTCGATGAAGGTGCACTAGAGAGGTTGGCCCGTGGAGGAGGCTACCTGGGAGACCGAGCGGGAGATGCGGAGCAGATACCCTCACCTATTTCAGGCTTCAAGTATGTTTCTTGATCGCTCGAGGACGAGCGTTTGTTTAAGTTGGGGAGGATGTGATGACCCGACTCGTCGTCTCATGAGTTACCGCTCTATTTTCCCCATTTTCTTCTTCTTTATGCTTCATTATCAGTGTCTTGTATGATCGAGTTGGTTTGGATAAATTTTAGAAGGAAATGAGACACTTAGTCTCTCTAAGGAAGGCTTAATTTGGAAAAGTCAACCGGATGTTGACTTATGTGATAGAGGGCTCGGATATGATTTTTGATGGTTCGGTTAGCTTCGGGGGATGATTTGTGACTTAGGAGTGTGATCGGAAGTGGTTTTGGAGGTCCGGTATAGAATTAGGTTTGAATTGGCTAAGTTAGCATTTTGGCGATTTCCGATTGGTAGGTGATATTTTTATCCGAGGTTCGGAATGGATTTTCAAGAGTTGCAGTAGATTCGTTAGGTGATTTGGGATGTGTATGCAAAATTTCAGACCATTTGGAGGTGATTTGGTTAGGTTTTTGATCGAATGCGTGTTTAGGAAGTTTTTGAAGAACTTAGGCTTGAATTCGATGAGAATTGATGGTTTTTGCATTGTTTTAGGTTTTTTGATGATTGGAACAAGTTTGAATAACGTTTTAGGATGCGTTGGTGCTTTTGGTTGAGGTCCCGGGGCCTCGGGGTGATTTCGGATGGCTAACGGGAGGTTTTGAACTTGGAAGAAATTGCAGATTTTTGCCCCAGCTGTTGTAGGTCTTATAATGCTTCGCGATCGCGGAAGGCCCCTCGCGATCGCATAGAAGGAATTGGAGAGGCAGCAGATTTCTTCATCGCGTTCGCATTGGAGCGTTCGCGATCGTAGAGAGTCACGTGGTAAAGCTTCACGTTCGTAGGAGTCCCTCTACGTTCGCAGGAGTCCCTCTGCATTCACATAAGAGGATTTGAGGGTCAGGGGCAATTCCCCTTCGCGATCACGTCATGGAGTACGCGTTCGCATAGTTTGAAGGAAGACAGCATCGCGATTGCGATGTACTGGTCGCGTTCGCATAGTTAATTTTTTGAGGCTTGGGAAATTGCTCTCCGCGATCGCGTCCCTAGGGCCGCGATCGCATAGAGGAAAAACGGAGCTAGGCAGAAGGGTTTTAAAACATTTTGTTCCGCGAGATTAAGTCATTTTCCACCATTGTTGAGCATTGTGAGAGATTTTTGGGAGTAATTGAAAAGGTATTCGAAGAGGAGTGATTGGAGGTAAGTTTTATGAACTAAAAACGTGATTATTATGTGAGATTAACCTTGAAATTTATGGAAACTTAGCAAAGAGGGGAAGAACTAAGGCTTGGAATTTGGAGATTTCAAATTGCAATTTGATGGACCATTTGAGCTCGAATTTTGGAGTTCTTGATATGTATAGACTCGTGGCGAGATAAGGAACCCGTAGATGTGGAAATTTCTGAGTTTCGAGAAGTGGACCCGGGGCTCGGGTTTTGCTAACTTCGGGATTTTTGATATTTTTCGATTATTTTCTCTTGGGTTTTGTTCCCTTAGCTTATTGTAACATATTCGTTCTGGTTTTGGTCAGATTCGACGCGCGAGGAGGTCGATTTGAGAGGCACGGTCATAGCGAGCTAGAGCTTTGGCCGGATTAAGGTGAGTAATAGATGTAAATGATGTCCTGAAGGTTTGAAACCCCGGATATGCACATCGTAGTGCTATATTGAGGTGACTTGCATGCTGGATAGTGAGCATGGGGTAGAGCACCGTTAGGGATTGTGACTTGGTCCATCCCGATTGATAAATTTACTGCGCATTTGACTGAAATTTACTTGTTATCATTATATTTGGGCTTCGTGCCAACTGTTTGAACCCTTCAGGGATTGCTACTACTGGTTTCTTACCATTTTGACATATTATTTGAACTCAGTCCTACTATTTAATACTGTTTTACAAATTCAACCACTTTTACCTAGATTTGAAAACTTAAATGATATTTCTAATGATATTTTGGCTGAGAATTGTTATATTATTGTGACCCGAGGGGCTTATGTGATTTATGGACTGACTATGGGATCAGTCTGCGCGCCGCAGCAGTATTATATTGATATTAATATGAGGCACAGGGCCTAGTTGGTGCCACGAGATGGTTTGATATTGCTCTTGGGCCGTAAGGGGCCCCTCCCGGAGTCTACACGCCCCCAATGAGCACCATCGATGATAAATAAATGGATCGGGCTGCACGCCGCAGCGGGTACTAGACGATACCGTATTATGTGTTGATTATCTTTCTATATCTGTCGCTTAATTGCTTATTTGCCTTAGCATTTCTACATTTCGTTTTCATTATTTTATTGATTCCATTCTACTTTATTTAATTGCCGCAGTATTGTGACGACCCGACCCGTCGTCTCATGAGTTACCGCTCCATTTCCCCCATTTTATGCTTCTTCATATTTCGTTATCGGTATGTGGTGTGTGAGAGTTGATTTGGATTGGCTTTGATAAGAAACGAGACACTTAGTCTCCTTAAGGAAGGCTTAAGTTGGAAAAGTCAATCGGGCATTGACTTATGAGTTATAGCGCTCAGATGAGATTTCCGGTGATTCGGTTAGCTTCGGGGGATGATTTGCGACTTAGGAGAATGATCGGAAGTGATTTTGGAGGTCCGGTGTAGAATTAGGCTTGAATTGGCGAAATTAGTATTTTGGCGAATTCTAGTTGATAGGTGAGATTTTGATCCGAGGGTCGAAATGGAATTCCGAGAGTTGCTGTAGCTTCGATATGCGATTTGTGATGTGTGTGCAAAATTTCAAGTCATTCGGACGTCGTTTGGTTGGGTTTTTGATCAAAGGCATGTTTCGAAAGTTTTTGAAAGAACTTAGGCTTGAATTTGATGTAATTTGATGATTTTAGTGTTAATCGTGGTGTTTTGATGATTGGAGCAAGTTCGAATAAGGTACTGGATCATGTTTGTATTTTTGGTTGATGTCCCGAGGGCCTCGGGGTGAGTTCGGGTGGTTAAACGGAGAGTTTTGGAGTTGTTGCATGTTTAAGCTTACTGGTATCTGGTGCTTTAGCACCTGCGGTTATTGGACCGCAGGTGCGGTCTCGCAAAAGCGAGCGGGAAGGCGCAGAAGAGGAAAAGTTGGTCCATGTCAGGTTCCGCAGAAGCGGAAGTTAGGACCGCATAGGCGGTCCCACTGGTGCGAAATTTGGGCCGTAGAAGCGGTCAAGGCCCTTAAGTGAAGGTCCGCAGAAGCGGACGTGGACCGCAGATGCGGAAGTCACAGAAGCGACATTTTTACCGCAGAAGCGGAATTGCCTGGGCAGTTAAATGAAATAGTCTTCTTCGCGAATTTTTGAAAGAACAACATTTTGGACTTCGAACTTGGAGAGCATTTTGGCGATTTTGAAGAGGGTTTCGAGGGCTTTAATCAGGTATGGATTCTTGGACTTAGAATACGATTTTATGGTGTAAAAACATGGATTTAGATTGAATAATCAAGGAATCAAAGGTCAAAAATAGTGATTTAGGGCTTGAACTTAAGAGAGTTTAAAATAGGGATTTGAGGGGTCAAATGGACTCCGATTCTTATGATTTTGATATGTATAGACTCGTGGCGAGATGAGGAATCCATTGAAGTGAATTTTATAGTTTTTTGAGGAGTGGGCTCGGCGCTTGGGTTTTGCTAGTTTCGAGATCTTTGCTATTTTTTGATTGTTTTCAATTGGGTATTGTTCCCTTAGCTTATTGTGATAAATTCGCTATGATTTTGGTTAGATTCGACATGCGTAGAGGCCGATTTGACGGGCAAAGGCATCGCGAGCTAGAGATTTCACCGATTCAAGGTGAGTAATGATTGTAAATGATAGTTTGAGGGTTTGAAACCCCGGATTCGCATATCATAGTGCTCTATTGAGGTGACTTGCATGCCGGATAGCGAGCGTGGGGTAGAGCACCGTTGGGGATTGTGACTTGGTCCTTCCCGATTGATGAAATTACTGCATATTTGACTAAAACTACTTGTTATCATCATAATTTGGGATGATTGCCATGTTTGGGCTTCGTGCCAACTATGTGAATCCTTTAGGAATTGATATCACTGTTTTCGCATTACTTTACATATTATTTGATCTCGGTCCAAGGTTTAAATACTGTTTTGCAAACTCAGCCATTTTTCTAAGATTTGAAAACTTAAAAAATATTTTATTGACGTTTTGAGATGAGAACTATCATGTTAATATTGCCCAAGTGACTTATGTGCATTTCTGGACTGAGCATGGACCGGGTTGCACCCGCAACAGTGTTACATGTGCATTTCTGGACTGAGCATGGATCGGGCTGCACGCCGCAGCGATGTTATATTGATTTTGAGGCCGAGGGCCTGTTTGATGCCACGAGATGGCTCGATATTGCGCTTGGGCTGTAGGAGCCCCTCCGGAGTCTGTACACACCCCCAGTGAACGTCGTCGACGTTAAATATGTGGATGGCTCGGGCTGCACGCTGCAGTGGGTACCGGAGTGTACCGTCTTATGCATTGCATTGCACTCATGCACTTGTTCCTATTTGTATTATCTGTCATGACATTCCAGCACTCGCATTTCATTGGCATCCATGCTACTTTTTGCACTGTTTACCTGATACCCTGGTGTTACTTGTTAATGGAGCGTTGTGCCCGAGGGACTGACTTATGTGCTGACTTGCACTATCTGTTTCGCATTCATTTGCTTAACTGTTGGAAAAAGATGTTTTCAAAAGAGGTTTAAAACTAAGTCCAGATATTTCCAAAGATTTNATTGAAGGTATTAGTATTGTAGCTGAGCAAGGTGACTGCCAGCGTTCGTAGCACCGAATTTCTTCCTTTTGATTCCAGATTTTATTCTATGTATTACAGGCTTTGTAGTTGTATCAAAAATCCTTCTAGATGCTCGTGACTTGTGACACCCCGATTTCGGGCTGAGTCGGGGTGGGTTCCCTATTTTTATCACGTTTATTCCGCATTATGATTTTATTATCTATGATTCAGACTTATTCATGCTAAGTAACTATGAAAAGAGGCATTGTGGTTCTGTTGGCAGGCCTTGTCTTCACGAGAGACGCCATCACGACTGGGTTTATGGAATTGGGTCATGACAAGTTGGTATCAGAGCCTAGGTTACTAGGTATCACGAGTCATGAGCAGGTTTTAGTAGAGTCTCGCGGATCGGTACAGAGACGTCTGTATTTATCCTCGAGAGGCTGCAGAACGTTTAGGAAAACTTCACCTTCTTGGAATTCTTATCGTGCGTACTTAATTCAGCTTGAGATGTAACTCTTGAAATTCCTTCCACACGTCTGTGTGCGCATATGAGTGCTTAGTATTATATGCGCCTTGATGGTTTGTGATTCCCCCGATCGAGGGGAGAGATGTGATTTCCGTGAGTTTGATGTTGGGCCAATCTAGAGGACTTGAGGCCGGATCTTTGCCTATGGCTTGAGCACCAAGGTGCTGATTGTGTGAGCAAGTATTTTGAACTTATATGTTCGGTATTATCCCTATTAGCTGGAATGGAGGTTTGGCATTTATGTGATGAGTATGTTAGTACTGCGAGATGTATTTATATGACTTGGTAGTGACGAAGAAGTCTGCAGGATAATAGATGAACTGTTAAGTAATTCAATTCCTATTGTGATTTGATGTGTAGCCGGAATGATGGGCGCGTGAAGAATATTTTCGTATCTCCTAGTTGGGAAGTGAAGTGCATTACATGTGGCGGTATGAGTTCAGACTCAGGAAGATTAATGACTGTGTAACGTATATGATGGTGGAAGGTATGCTGAAGTACTAAATTGAGGCGAAGAAAGTGGGTTATCTCCTGCGGAGTGTTCTTAAGTGGTATGATCCTTATGTGTATATTAGAAGATCTCATGTGTAGTTGAAGGATATATGTTGGAATTTGACAATTCGGGTCGCTTAAGATAGTGGACTCAACTGATGTAGAGATAGATGCGAGAAGTGTAGAGGATTACAGTACTAGATGATCTGTGTTTTCACAAACTTGTAAATGATTTGAGTTTAATATCACTATGGTATTGTGGCATCATTAGATTAGAAACATTATGGGTTATTGAGTGTGTCCTGATATATGGCTTCGAGCCAAGTTGGGGAGGTTGATGTTGATTAGCTGATCGCACGATCATGTGCTATGTTGGTTCTGTTTCGAGGTATGCTGGCGGATCAGTCCTGGTTGCATAAATTGAGCCGAGGATGGCACGAGTGAAGAAAATTTTTGACAAAGGTTATATGGTGCTTCGTAGATGTGAGAAAACAATAGGATATCTTGAGCTGTTGTTGATAAAGAATGCTCAGTGTATAGAGAAGGAAGATGTATGTTTGTACTGGAATGAGATCATATCTTGCGGTGTTAGAGTGCTAATAAGGCACGAGTGGTTCTGTTCGTTAAGTCAGGTAATTTGCAGTTTGAATAAGAGTGAATGACTCTCGAGAATGGTTTTATTGTGTTCAAGATTCTACATATAACAATCAGGTGTCTCAAGGTTGTGTATGTGGTCAGAGACTATGTTTTCATCGGAAATGTCAAGACTTGTGGTATTTTATGTTAATTATGGGATTCTATGTATCAGTATCTGGAAAGTAATGGTAACGAATTTAGATTCGCAGGAAGTTCTTCAAAGTAAAGTATTCTGGAATGTGGTATTTCTGGGAACATTTGAGGGAGTATTCGGTGGCCTATAGGTCTTAGACAGTGTGGTCTTATGTTCGAGTCTCGTGTGGTAAACCTGGGTTGAGGTATTTTGGTGCTACAACAAGGAGAAATATCAAGTTGATAATGAATTAGAGGGGAAATTTGATTAATGGAATAGGTTGATAGTAGACTGAGTCGGTATGGTAAGGGTATGATTAATTCTTCGTATGTGTTCGAGGTAATGAGCCTTACAAGCATTTTGCAGCAATGCTCTTGAGTTTTGGTAGCTTGCTTAGCTTGGTTTGGGTAGAAGGATTCAGTCCTGGCAGTTTATCTTGTGCACATGGAATTGGGGGAGAGAGTCCTTGTTGGGTTCTACCGTGGTTTGGAGATGAATATATTTTCTATGGGTATGCTAAGCATGGAATGTGTAATGATTCTTCTTCTAGATGGGATTGACGAAAGGTCTTGGCTAGATGAGTTACAGTTCAGTTCTGAAAAGAAGTTCATAAAATTCTTAGGCAACGGGTAGCTTCAGGTAATCAAGGAAATGGTACTGCTAATCGAAAGTGATTTGACGAGAGTAAATGTCTCAGAAAAAGGTAATGTGATTATACTGATGATACTACGTTAGTATTGCGGTGCTTTCTTGCTAGATCGACTATTGATATTTGAGTGTGTTTGATGGCACAGGGGAATTTTAGAATATCTTTCGTGGAATGATTGGGTACTTGAGGTGTAATATGTATTCATACTGCAGAATTTGGGATCAGGTACAGTGATTCGTGTACTATATGGAGTTGGAGACTGGGAGTTCTCAGGTACAGACTATGTAGTGGTTGTGGATAGTGTGTATTGGTACCGTTAGCGGCTATTGGGATTTGGAGGCCCGAGTGGATCTTTTTTTTGCTTGGTATATTAGATTTTGGATATGATATTGGGGTGTAGACTGGTTGTCTCAGTGTTGGGTTATTCTAGACTATTGTGCTATGGGCTATGTCGGAAAATGCCACAGGTTGCGTGGCGAGGTGCATCAGATTATGTTCTAGCAGAGTGGTTTGTATTCCAAAGACCAGCGGATGGCTGGGAAGGATTTCTTTTCTTAATTGGGACTTCGTGGCGGATGTCAGTGCATAGGTTTCTACCATTGATTCAATTCTGGTATTGAGGGACTTTTTCGAATGCATTTCTTGTGGTCGGGCATGTCACCGGGAGAGACAGTAGATTTCAGTATTTATTTGGTGTCGGGCACCGTATCGTATGGCTCCGGCAGGAGTTATAGTGGTGGAAGGAGCAGCTTCAGGCTTCTTGGTATTGAGTTCGTTGGCAGGCCGATGTGGATACGTATTTGGCTTGAGTTAGATTGGTTAGTCTCGAGTTGAATTGTTGAGGGATAGGTTGATTCGATCGTTATTGAACTTGTTAGTGATCTGGGGAGATCTATGAGTTTCTTTTTCTATGATGTGAGGCATTATGATTTGTTGGATATGGGCACGTGTAATGTGGTTCTATTGAGGATTCATAGAGAAAGTCGAGCAGAAAGAGTAATTGAGTGTTGCTCGGTAAATGGAGTATTAGTTATGGCCTATCGGGTTGCGTGTTGTATGTTCTTTGTTTCACCGTGGGTATAATGAATTGCTTTGGTTTCAGACATCAAATTATGCGTGGCTGTCGATTTTGAGCATGGCGACTTGAGGTGTTTCATGTGTAATAATATTTGGGTAGGATCGCGCATTGTGGCGAGGCCACGCGGGGTTATGACCCTTCAGGGTAGATTAAGGTATTCTATTTCCATGATGTGAGACGGGGTCTCAGCCTTGTGTTGTAATGGTACTGATGAGCTTGAGGTACAACTCTTTCGTTTGAGTCATTTGTCATGATTTGAGTATGTTCAGACCGTTCCTCATTGGTACGTGTATTATGCAAGTTGTGGCTTAGGCCTGTGTTGAGGTGTCATATCACCAGAGTGGTGTGTGGATTCGAGGTGATCGTTGGAGTCCTTAAATGAATACGAACATATTTGATTTCAGCTTGTTGGAAGGATAATATCGAGGTTCGGCTCGAAAATCTGCTGTGGTATTAGTCAAAAGGGAAGTGGCTTCATAAATGGTTGATCAGAGAAATGGTTACGGTTTGTTGCATGTTTCATTTATCGTTGGCAGTATATGAAAGTATTGGAATGAGACTTTAGCTAAATAAGAGGTTTTCTATCGGTATTTGGTTGTTGTGGGTAACTACTGAGAATAGAAGTTATCGTTTCGAGTACTTGGATTATGTGGTATATCATATGATTTCACCTGAGGTTGCAAGTATGGGTTATTACAGCTGGTTCAGGACTATTCAAAGTATAGGTGTGAGGTTTTGATC
>MU751594.1:48307-64754 GCA_026770625.1 Nicotiana glauca
TGATTGCCATGTTTGGGCTTCGTGCCAACTATGTGAATCCTTCAGGGATTGATATCACTGTTTTCGCATTACTTTATATATTATTTAATCTCGGTCCAAGGTTTTAATACTGTTTTGCAAACTCAGCCGTTTTTCTAAGATTTGGAAATATAAACAATATTTTATTGATGTTTTGAGGTGAGAACTATCATGTTAATATTACCCAAGTGGCTTATGTGCATTTCTGGACTGAGCATGGATCGGACTGCGCGCCGCAACAGTGTTACATGTGCATTTTTGGACTGAGCATGGATTGGGCTGCACGCCGCAGCGGTGTTATATTGATTTTGAAGCCAAGGGCCTGGCTGATGCCACAAGATGGATTGATATTGCGCTTGGGCTGTAAGAGCCCCTCCGGAATCTGTACACACCCCCAGTGAGCGTCGTCGACGTTAAATATATGGATGGCTCGGGCTGCACGCCGTAGTGGGTACCGAAGTGTACTGTCATATGCATTGCATTGCACTCATGCACTTGTTCCTATTTGTATTATTTGTCATGATATTCTAGCACTCGCATTTCATTGGCATCCATGCTACTTCTTGCACTGTTTACCTGATACCCTGGTGTTACTTGTTAATGGAGTGGTGTGCCCGAGGGGCTGACTTATGTGCTGACTTGCACTATCTGTTTCGCATTGATTTACTTAACTGTTGGAAAAAGATGTTTTCAAAATAGGTTTAAAACTGAGTCCAGATATTTCCAAAGATTTCACGGTTTCACTGTTTTCTCAAAGGGTTACACTGTACTATATAGCATGATGACTTGCTTTACGTGGTTTCTTGCTGCTCAGTTATTATTTACCTTTATTACTCACTGAGTTGGAGTACTCACTTTACTCCCTGCACCTCGCGTGCAGATGCAGGTATTGTTCACCCGTAGCGGGTTTTGAGCTGATTGAAGGTATTAGTATTGTAGCTGAGCAAGGTGACCGCCAGCGTTCGCGGTACCAGATTTCTTCCTTTTGATTTCAGATTTTATTCTATGTATTACAGGCTTTGTAGTTGTATCAAAAATCCTTCTAGATGCTCGTGACTTGTGACACCCTGATTTCGGGCTGAGTCGGGATGGGTTCCCTATTTTTATCACGTTTATTCCGCATTATGAATTTATTATCTATGATTCAGACTTATTCATGCTAAGTAACTGTGAAAAAAGGTATTATGGTTCTGTTGGCTGGCCTTGTCTTCACGAGAGGCGCCATCACGACCGGATTTATGGAATTGGGTCGTGACAAGTATAGATTACTTTGTGTTTTTCCATGATTTCTTATTCTCAGTCTTTATTTATGTTTATTACTCACTGGACCGGAGTACTCACATTACTCCCTGCACCTTGCGTGCAGATCCAGGTGCATCTGAGGCTGAGTGAGGATTTTTTGCTGAGCAGCACTTTCCCGGGAGCATCAAGATAGCTGCAATGGCGTCTGCATCCCTGATCTCTCCCTTCTATCTTTCATTTTATTTCGTATTCCCCAGACTGCTGTGCATTAGGTTGATAAACCTGTATTAGAGGCTCAGACTTGTGACACCGGATCCTTATGGGCCATGTAGTAGGTTTTTAATTGATATTTCGCATGTTAAACTCTTATTTCAGGCTTTTAGTAGTATGACTTGGTTATTTTTCTATGTTAATTAATAATGAACTGTACAAGGAATGGGGTTAAGGTTGTTAATTGGTCGGGCTTGCCTAGCATTGTGTTGGGCGCCATCATGATCGGTGTTGGGGTCGTGACAAAGCGTGGATCAATTTTTGAAATATATAAAGTATTATGTGGAAAGAATTAAAGTTGAGAACATTCTAGAATCTAGAGACAAATGCATGCACTCACTAAGTAAATAATGAATTGGGTTGATGGGTTCTCACCAGTATTGGAGTAGAACATGCTTATATCACTTTAATATGCAACGGCCAAACCAATTTCAAGCATAATTCTTGCACTTCAGCCCAGTTTAAAATCAATTAGTAAAAAATTCATAAAAAAATGGCTGGAGAATGGAATAAAAGACAGAGCAACTAAGTAAAAGAGAAATAAGAATGACGCAGATTCATGAAATAAGCAAATGTAAATAAATTCAGATTTAGAAAGAGAAGATTAAGCGAAGAGTAATGTCTGAATTAGAGAATCGTAGGAAGAAACAGGAAACATCCTAGAATCTCTTTAATTGATTGATGATGCAAGAATGGGAAGAAGCGGGGGAGACTTTTACACGTTCTTCATTAAAGCAAATTATAGATTAGCTAAAAATACCAATTATGCCCTTGATCGACCATCATGCTTTTTCTATATAATAGAAAAATTGAATGGAAAACATGTTAAAAATCGACTTAAGTTTTCTCTCCAACAGAAATACATTTGCTTGGCAAAAGAAATTCTCGTTGATTTTACAACTACATATGTAAGCTAACCCGTAAATGACCCATATAACTCATACTACTCGCTATGCAGTTTTTAAAAAAAGAGTAAGTTTTAGACAAACAAGTTAAACAAATTATACTCAAAGGAGAATGAATGATGGTGAAAAATGGGTGAAAACTGTCACTATACAATTTATACACAATAAATTGTCACTATTCAAAAAATATACAAAAATAAACTGTCATTATACAAAAAATATACTAAATATATATCACTATACAAAATATATACAAAATAGAATGTCACTATACAAAAATATACTAAATAGAATGTGACTATACAATTAATATCCAATAGACTATCACTATACAAATTATATACTGAATAGACTGTTACTATACAAAAAATATACAATACAGACTGTCCCTATACAAAATAGACTGTCAATACACAAAAAATATACAAAACATACTGTCAGTATACAAAAAAATACAAAATAGATATTCGGGGCTATTAGATGAAATAAGTTTGGGGCGAAGGGCCATTTCGTGTCAGTGAAAAGAAACAAGGGCTATTAAAATTTTGATGGGCTATAGAGGGTAGTTTACACTATAACGTTTGCATATAACTATCTCAAGATTTTAATATAACAGTTTAAACAATCCCCCCATTTCATTTGAACTGTTACTTTAGCTCAAAAAGTTATTATAAAATAATTGTTATTTTAAAAATTGAAGACTAAATTTAAAAAAGGTAACTTAGTAAACTATATGTATCTATCTCTACAAAAAATTTGTTAAATTGTGGCGGTTTATTTATAGAGGTTATACAAAACCCCCACTATACATTTATTTTGTGGCGTTTGTGTCAATCCCCATAAAATAATTCTTTTTGTGGCAGTTTATTTGTGAGGGTGGTAGAAGACCCCCATTATATATTCTATTTGTGGCACTTTTGTTCTAACATACACAAAATTATTCTTATTGTGGGGTTTCTTTTGTGAAAGTTTTTGATAACCTCCACAAATACATTACTTTCAGCTATTTCAAAAATAGTTGATATTCAATACAATTGTGATGATTACTAACTCATGTAATTTTAACTCATTTTTAAAAATATTTTGATAAAAACTTGAAGATTACACATTTTATTTAAATCTCTATAAATCTATGCAAACTACATAAATTTCTAACCATAGTACTTCGTTGTCCTTTTTACTGTCACATTCTTTTACGGCAAAAAGAAGATACTAAGTAGAGTTCTTCCATTTATTTTATATCTTACTTGCTAGTTTTTCTTCTAGTGTCGAGCATTCTTAGTTCGTCTTTTTATTTTTAGCGAAGAATTTAAAGGCGTATACTGCTCTTTGGTCCAATCTAACGTCTTTCAAATTACATTCTTATCTTTCGTTTATCTCGAGTTGCCCTGTTTTTTTAGCAACTAAAGTAGCTCACCCAAAGGTTTATATTCCTTTTCATCTTTTTTATTTGTCATTTCTCAATATTGAGGATGTTGATTTTATTGTGGATGGAAAATTTTATAATGATCCGGCTGGTCGTTTCGAGCAATTGCATCTGGTTCGACAGTTTGAGGTCATGAGTAACTTCACATAGTATATTATGACTTGCGTGCATCATCGGCTCGGATTTTGGAGTGGTTCGAAAATGATTTTAAAGAGTGACTCTCATTTGAGAAGCTCGAAGTTGAAGAATTGACCAAGATTTGACCTTTAAGTATTGGCCTCAGATCGGAGTTTTGATAGTTCAGATAGGTCCGGATGATTTTTTGGACTTGGGCATATGCCCGAATTTATATTTGGATGTTTCTAGAGGGTTTCAACATCATTTTGTAGAAGTTGGTAATTTAAAGGTTTAAAACTTTTCTAGGTTTGACTTTAAGATTATCGGGTTTAGATTTTAGTTTCGGAACTTGGAATAGGTCCGCTTCGTCATATAAAATTTTCCTGCGAAATTTCACGTCATTTGAAGTTGATATGGTTTGGATGCGTGGTTGTGATTCTAGAAGTTTTCGAAGTTCATGGGGATTTTCCATATTTTTGGCGTCCCATTCGTGATTCTAGAGGTTATTTTGATGTTTTGATCGCGCGAGCAAGTTCGTGTTATATTTTTGGATTGGTGTGGGAGTTTGGTTTGGAACCTCGGAGGCTCGGGTGAGTTTCAGAATGATTTTACATAATTTTTGAGTGCTCGTACTAGTTCCATCGTATTTACGAATTAGCCCTTGCATTTGCGAAACTGGGTTGCTGGGAAAGAGTTCGCATTTGCGAAGATATTCCTCGTATTTGCGAGTGTGGGCTGTTTGTTTTTGCGAAGATTTCTGTTGCTTTTACGATGACAACTATCTTCGCATCTACGATATTTTGGTCGCTAATGCAACTTTAGCAGAACTACTCCTCGTTTGCTTTTGCTATGCCTTGTCCGCTTTTGTAGGGTTCGCATTTTCTAACCCCGTATAGCAAATGCGACATCTACAGTCTGCATATAACTAAGTAATTCCAAGACTTATATTCATTTTGATATATTTTGAACCCTAGCCTCGATGAGAGGCGATTTTGTGGAAGGATTTTCATACCAAACTATCAGATAAGTAATTTTAATAAACTTTCAATGACATTTCGTAATTATACATTGGATTTAACATCAAATTCATGAGAATTTAAGGAAAAAATTGGAGATTTTGTCAAAAAATTTAAAAATTAAAAATTTGGGATTTTGAGAGTCTAATTGAATTCGAATTTGAAAAAAATACGTATATGGACTCATGGGGCTATGAATAGTCATGACCTATAACCTTCGACCCGGGTTTTGACCAGATAAGCTCGGGGTTGACTTTTGTTGACTTTTTAGAAATTGTATAAAGATCACAACTTTATTAATTGAAATTGTTTTCTCCTGCATTGTGTGATATATTTAAGTCGTCTTTAGCTAGATTGAGTCAGACGGAGGTGAACTTGTGAAGGAAAAGCTAATTTGAGTATCAATTTGGCCGAATTGAAGTAAGTATCTTGCCTAACTTTGTGTAGGGAAAACTACCCCTTAGGATTTGAGATAATTGTGTTATTCGTGTTATCTGAAGGCCGTGTATGCGAGGTGCCGAATGGCTACACGACCTATATATGGTATTTGACCAGTTTCGAGTATCTAAACACTTTCCATGCCTTTAGTTGAAGAGTCGTAATCTGTTATTCTTTCATCGTTAGTCTACTCTTCCATGCTTTACTTGACGTTGTAGCACTTGTTCTTCCTCTAACCTGTTATTGTGCATTTAAATGCTTTAGTTGAAGTTATTGCTTTCCTTATTGTCTTGTGACCTCTTAATTGTTGAGTTCCTTCCATGACTTTGTGCTAGTCTGTTACTTGTCTTTATTGTTGTAATTGCACACCTTAGTTCTCACGTGCTTCACTTGTCCTGTTTTATTTGTTGAGTTGTTGCGTTCCTTGATTTTTACGTAATTCCTTCATTGATGTGTACTCATACCCTATGATTGTATAAATTTTTGCAAATTGAGTATTGGATTATTGATGTTATTGGTTTATTTATGGATCGGATTGTATGCCGCAACAAGTGGAATAAAGGTGAATTTATATTGTATGGTGGGATCGGGTTGCGCGCTGCAACAGGTGAAATAAGAGTGAATTGATATAGTGAAATAAGGGAGAATTATGATATTGATTCTGATTAAATGGTGGGATTGGGTTGCGCGCCGCAACATATATTTATTTATTGTTATTGATATTTACATGGTGAAATAAGAGAGAATAGTGTTGTGCGGTGGGATCGAGTTGCGTGCCACAACAGTTTATGTCTTTGTATTCCTTGTTGTATTGTGTTGGCTTCAGTTTTTTCGTACGAGACTTTGAGGATTGGTATTTCTGGCATTTACCGATTTTCAAGGGTTGAGTTGTTGTCATTAGTTTACTGCTTTCCTGCATTTTCTGTTTCTTTTCCTACTACTATTATTGTAACATAATCTGAGTCATCATCTCATAACCTGTTGAATTGTTAGTAACATATCGGTTTTAAATAAAAGAATTAATAACATACTTACCTTATGTGACTCCTAAGTTACAACTCGTCGTTTCATTCGGTACCTTACTATTTTTAATAGTCGCCATATTTTACTTTAATCGTTTTCTCAACTTAATCTCCTTACCATATATGATGCTTCTACTTTATTTAAAAAGGAACTACTATTTTGTGTTAGTTTATTAAATTCTATATTCACATCAGTAGCTTATCAATGTCTTATTTTATTTGAAAATATTATTCTTTTTTACCTAAATAATTTTCAAATAAACTTAATTTCTTATTGATTTCCTCTTTGGTTCAGAAACTGCAATTTTACATTATTATATATGAATAGATCCCTTGAGTATTATTTATAGCATTAGACACAAATACTATGTACCTGGTAGCACGTGGATTTTGCCGTGCGAAGAGATATAAAAAAATGTGGGCACAAGGTTCCATGTGTGTTAAAGGTTTAGGAGTTGTGATTTATGGTTTGAGATTAGGAGAACTAGGATTGTTGAAATTCGTGTATTAGGAATGATTTGATTGGTTGAGTTGTTATTGTTTTTCCTACTTGAACGCATTCATACTTTATCTGTACCCCGACTATATTGTTGCTTAATTACTTGGTTATTTCTCGTTGTCATTCCTGTTCCCCTTAACTTCATTGTTGATAGTTATTTGAATTCTTTCTGCTGTTGGCATCACATTGATATTCTTTCCTTGTTAGCTTTATGCCATATCCCGCACAAATTTACATGTTCAGTAGGTGTTTTGACCTGGCCTCGTCACTACTCTTCCGAGGTTAGACTTAATACTTACTGAGTATCACTTTGGTGTACTCGTGCTACTCTTCTGTATATTTTTTTTGTGCAGAACCAATTACTTAGGATCGAGTTGATTTTGAGACTTATGCTTGTGCGGCTGGAGATTTCAAGGTACACCTGCTGGACGTTTGCACGCTCCGAAGTCACCTTTTGTTGTATTTATTTCCATTGTTTTCCATTATTCTGGAACAATGATGTATTCATTTTACATAGTTACTCTTTTAAAGGCTTATGACTTGTACTACCAGTTTTGGGGTCATGTAACTATTGTTGGTTTAACGATGTTGTTACAAATATTATTTCAAGTATTGCAGTTAAATGATTCAAAATTCCACTAATAAGCAGCAAGTGTTAGACTTGCCTAATATTAAAGACTAAATGCCATCACGATATGCTACGGAGAAAAATGAGATCGTGACAAAATTTTACAATTACAAAGAATAGGGCAGTAGTAGCTAAATAGTAGAATGAGACAAAGAAATATATAAATATAAGCAATAAAAATCTTATTGATGAATGTTTATATGTTTTTATGCCTGGAAAATAGTAAGAAATAACTTACCTTAAGGCTATGCACAAAATATAGGCTCGAAGCCAAGTATACATCATTGTTGTGAAATAGTATGCTTTAGATTGACCATAAACAACATGTTATGTGAGGTGACATTTACCTAAAAGATATTTATATTTTATAATTATATACACATAATTTTTGTTTTATCATTTTATTTGAGATAATTTAAATTTTGAAAGGATATAAATAATACTAACGAAACTAAGCACTTGAATTTTTGTTATTTTCATCATACCAATTAAAATATTGTTTCATTTGTCTAATATAGAGATTTTAGCAATTTTATTGATGCCAAAAATATTTTTGTTATTTTAAAAAAATTAATTTTCTCACTAGTTTGGTTTTGTTGCTTAAAATTTTGTTCTTGTTTGCTCCAAAAGCAGTCGCGGTAATTTCTCCCTCCCGTTTCAAAAAATTTCCCAAATCTTTCCCTCTTTTAGTTTCACTATACCTCAAGATTTTCTCTTTTCAACAATTCGGCTAAACTGCCTTCTTCCCAGTGAATTCCTTTCACTTCAATTACTTCAGGTGCGTTCTTTCTTCATCCGCTTCAATTTGATCTAGTTTAATTACATTTAAGTACTAGTCTTTTTCTCAATTTATGGCTCCTACGCTGACTTTTGAGATCAGGGACTACGTATTTTCCGTAGCCCCAATGTTTCAGTTTAATGGTTTTTTATTTAATTATTTTTAGGCTTGAAAGATGACACGGGTTTTTCTGAAAGGAAATATCCTTTTGGGAAAATCAACTTTAGAATGCCGCTACTCGTATTAAAGTGGTTTTTTTCCTTTTCTCTTAACTCAATTTGTTTTCTTTATCTCAGTATCCATGGAATATGTGATTTTCAGTTGTAGTTTAGTTATTGCGTGAACCAGTAATAAAACCCTTATGGACAATCTGCCTTGGAGTAGTCCTTCTTCAAAATATATGAATACTTTAAACAAACGGTACCTTTGCTATTAGATCTTTTACTTCTGGTTACAGATTAGCCAGTGTCTTTGTAAAGAGCTTTTCATTTAATGCAAAGCTTTTCCAAATTCGAACCATAATTTAGTTATGTTGTGTGATGCTAAAATTGCTTGAAAATACCCATATATTAATAATTGTGCGAGAGCGCATCGGGATTATTCAGACATAGTATTTGCTAATGTTATCTCTAACATCTCCATTGGGAAATCTCACGAAACTACATGGGCTTTATTATCTCTTTTACTTGCTAAGGTCTTACAGTGAACTTTAATCTTGGGGATTTTTTGGTAGGTTAATTATTAGTATACCATTGATGCTTCATTTATTTTAAAAAAAGATAGGGAACTATAATTTTCTATATGGTCTCTAGAGGCAGAGAGCGAAGAACACGAGCCTTACATTGAAGCATCTCAAGCACAAAAGGTGTATTATGTAGATGGTGTGTTGTGCATCCATAGCCAAAAGATTTAATTTATATGATATGTGAGAAGAGATATGGAAGAAGAAATATACTAGAATGAGACATATCAAGAGCAAGAATTTGAACACTTTTTGGCCATGTGACGAGTATGTACAACTAGTTAAATATACCATCTAACTGATGATGTAGTAAAAGGAAATGTTGTTACTGACTTTATTAAATGTGTCCCCTATCTGAAGGTAACAATAATTAAGTAGTTCTTATTTTATTTTTTTGGTTATAGGTATGCTTAGAATGGTATTCATATTTGGTTTAAAAGTATGTTTAGAAATGGTATTCATATATGATTCAGCCCTTTTTATTTAATTCACCTCTTTTTAAATTTATGGTGTTCATGTGTTTCCTTTAAGAGGATCTCTTACTATGAAGTAGTTCAAGGGACAAAAGGCTTTGTTAAAGCCAACTTGATTGGATGTTAATTTATGCAGATTTGGTTGAAAAGAGTTTACTGGCTGCTGTTGGGGAGTGTTTTCTTATTGAAGTCTTTAGTGGAAGTTGATGATTAGCTTCAGTGTGATGACTATTTTTTGTTCATTTAGATGAGTCTGCTTTCGTTGGATTGAATTGAGTGTGTCTAATCTAAACAAGGAAATGGATAAAATGTGGATTATGAAGAGAATCGAGACGAAACAATGCACTCTACAATTGTCATGTCTGTGCCTTCTGACTTTGTGTATTCAGTTTAGAAATAACATCTTGTATGACAAGATAAATTTAAACGTTTAACACTTAGTTGGACAGAGGTTTTGATTCTTTCTTTATACAAGTTTTACTGAAGGAAGACAATTTTCAGCTTGGTTTCAGACAATTGTGATGATATCTTGATCTTGGGACTTGCCATTGACAAAGTTTCCCAAAATGGGAAAGTTAAACTGTTGCTTGGTAAAGAAGAAAAAGAAGTTTCGCCGTGTTGCCTTCTGCTTTGTCTTACCAATGATGGAAGGGTGCCAATTTTCCATTTTGCTAGGTAATTCCACAGCCATTTGAACCTATATGTGGTTATTTTTAATTGTTTGCATTCGTATCTATGCTGGTGACAATCTTTTTTTCTGAAGGATCTATGAAGTAATTTAAATGTTTTCGTAGTGCTACTATTGCTTCAGTGCCACCCCAGTCTACTGATTCTGAAGAGAAGAATGATGCTTTTATAGTGGCATCATCACAAGATGTGCTAGTTGAATCTTCCAGTGCTTAGAAGCAAATAAACCTTTGTATCGGAGCCTTTGAAGCCTCACTTGACCAGGGAGACTTGTGAGGGAATTCCATCAAAGCAATTCCGCGATGTAAGTTTTATCTTGGATGAACTGTAAGATAGTGTTTGCTTGTGTGTGTATGTATCCTGTATCAGCAATAGCATATCACTACGCTCTCTTTTTATTCAGTTTCTTTTTCATTTATTTGTCATTTTTCTTTGAAAAGTTAAAATCATTCTTTTATCTATTCTGGCAAGTCTCCATGTTGACCCAGTTTTTGTTTGTCTTTTTGGAGTAATATTTTTAGCAGTAAGCTAGTTTCCTTAACATAGTTAAACTAATAGGTATTTATAATTTGGAATAATTAATATATTCTCAATTGAACATAACCCTCATATATTCTAGCATATGCCATATGCTCCTCCTATGATTATTTTACTGCTTGCAGATTATTTTTTATATCATCCGAGTTTGATATTATATCCAGTGTAGTTTCTCAAATGCACGTGGTGGCATGCATTTTTCAAATTCTTTTTCCTTTTTACATTTTGATGAGTATATTTGAAATGGTATTGTATTCATATAGTAGTTTATCTGCCGCTTTTCTACAAGGTATTGGAACTTGCATAATCATGTCATATTCTCTATTTCCTTCAAGGTTGAGGAGATGGCCAGGAAATTGGATAGTCTTCTAGAAGGTATAAAAGGTGAAGGTGGGTTTAGAGATGCTTCTATTCGTGCTCACAAGAGTTCAGTTTTGGCATTGGAGGAAGGCATAGAGAGTGTTTCTGAGAAATGCAGGATATGGAGAGTAAACTTTTATGCCCATTCTCTATCTCATTTGATATCTGCTATGATGGAATGTTTCTTATGCAACTTTCTCCTTTTGTCCCTGGTTTGCTGGTTTTCCTTTAATTCTCTTTTGATATTTTTTCATGAGTGCTAAGATGTGGTTTATTCACTTAACAAATAGATTTTTGCTAATCTTGCTATTAGTTTCATAAGTCAAAAATCAAGCACTTCATCTTATGTACTATAATCGTGGAAGTCCTAAACTGGCTTGAATCTGGAATGCTGGCTTAAGATCAGTAGAAGGCACTGCTAATGTGGCTTTGCGTGGTTGAGGGTTTTGCTCCCTTGTAATTTCTATCTTCTAATTTGACAGCTGGGGCATTACGTTATTGGCGTTGATAATCTTTTCATAGTTGCATATAGTACATTGTCATTACATTAGATGTGAAGGTCCCAAACTTCCTGAACTTCAATAATAGATGAAGTGAAGGAAGAAGGATTTCCTATGGTCTATTTCATTTTATGTAGACAAAACTAAAGCTATTCGGTTGTGATGATGCTTCTTATAAGACCATTGATTTTGCCCGGTTATGATTGTGTCCTAATACCACCCGTGTGAGCTTGCTCACATTGCCTGTCGAGGAGTGAGGCGTAGTTGTTGTTTATGATTGTGTCCTACCATGCATATGAAAACCTTCCAAATTAAATAAGAGATTACTAAGATATGATGTATTTTGTCCAAACAAAAAATAGGAGGTTACTAAGATATGATGCAAGTGAAAATCTCTGCTGCCCTGCAGGGCTTAGTTCAAGTGGCAAAGGTTGGAGGGCTTGTGACTTACATCACAGGTGTGTGTCCTGCGCAATGCGAACTAAGCTTGGTATTTAAGTGTAGAACTGCAGATTGACAGGCACATTATCCCTGAGTTTAAGAGGCTGCGGTTGGTCCTAAATATTGGCCCCAACGGATGTGCTTGCATGATGACACCGAAGGGTAAGTTATGTTTCTCAACTCATCTCCTAAATTTTCAGTTCTTTTACTTCTTTTCCTAGATTATATCAAGTAACCAAATTTGTTTCATATTTGTAGTTGTTAGTTCCTCTAGAAATGAGATATTGAGGTAAGCCAGTAGCATATATTTTAAATTTTTTCCAGAAATGTTTTGCACTTTTTGTTACTTCTGTTTGAAGTTAGCTCCAAAAGATTTTTACTTTGGTGTGGTTTGGTTTAGTTTGATAAATTAATTATTGGTTTATTTCATAGTTTTAGCATAGTGATATGTAGAGCGAATCTTGGTTTATTTCACAGTTTCAGCATAGTGATATGTAGAGTGAGTCTGCTTCACTCATGGGTGTAAGAGTATCATGAGGTGACAACAGATCACCAAGCAAATACATGGCACTTTTGTATATTTATTTATTGTTGACCTACTCTAGATTGTAAAATGTTTAAGCTATCGTATACAGTATGTGTTGTTGTATAACTTTAGTTTAATATGACCTTGAATTTGTGATGTTGGTTTGTTTAGATACTTTTAATGGAATTAGATTTACGGTGTATTTATTGAATTCTAGAACTAAAACTTTCAATAGAAAAAAAATATTCTGGCAGTTATAAGCTGCCAGTATTTTTTTAAAAAAAGATTGAGGTAGAAATTGTGGGGGTTTATAACTCCCACATAATATTTTTTTTAAATATTGAGATCATATTTAGAAGGTTACAAACCGTCACTGACTGCCTCTAAAAAACCCCACAAATTACAAATTGATTTTGTGGCAGTTGTCGCGGAGGTTCTTAAAAACTCCCACAGAAATGCTTGTGGCGAAGGTAACTGTGGTATTTTTTAAAACCTCCACAATTTATTTTGTGGAGGTCAAAAACTCACAAATCTTTAAATTAACCCCCACAAAATGAGCTCTTTCTTGTAGTGTATTATTTTTCTTAATGAGCGTGAAAAGAGCGTGACAATTAAAATGAGACAAAGAAAGTGTATAGTTGATTTAAGTGACTAAGGATCGACCTCTATTACTACTTTTTTATTGGGCCTGAAGTTAATTCATGTTTCAATGTGGTTTTGGTCAATAAGTTGATCATAGAGCTAGTCTAATAATCTTTAATTTTTTGCATATATATATATATATATATATAAAGGTTAGTTTCTTCTCGTAATGTATTCTAACTATTGGCAATTCGATATAGTCACTTAGAATTATAATGTCAGTTGTGTTCCCTCTAGCGGAGAGAGCACTAATCTACTACTTCTACAAGTTTGAAAGTGTTATTATATCATCAGATAAGTATATAGAGAAAAACATGACATAATTGTCCCCGTCCAAAATACTTCAAAAAAATTGATAAATAAGTTTCACGTGGTATGTATAAATAACTACTTTTGGTTATTTGACGTCTTATAAGTAATATTTATGAGCTTATGAAACTGTTTAACAAAAAGCTTCATATTACTTATTCATGCATGATTATGTTAAGCAAGTTGGTTCGCTGACTCGCTCGATGGTAAGTTTAAGAAATCGGTTAGTCCCTCCAATTTTGGAGCGTGACAATTTGTAAGCATGAAAACAGCCGTTGCAGACTTAGCCACATTGCCTGTCCCGCCTAAAATAAATCCCCTGGCCCTCACCGCTAGCTGCTTTGGAGCATTGTGGATAAAACGAGCCATTTTGAGAGGGGATTTGCATCTATACACAGTTTTTGGGTCACCTTTTAACTTGTACTTGCTTTACAAAAAAAAATTGCTAATTTCGGGTAACTTCAGATATACGGGCCTGAAGTAGAAAAGGCAATCACGCAAACTTCAGCATGTTTTGTAAACTACAACATGTTTTGGCTGAAGTTTTTGTTTTGTAATAGCATTTGTTTTGTTTTGTATTTGCTCAACTTCAGCATTCTTGGAGCTGAAGTTTATTTTGTATTTGCTAAGTTCAGTATTCTAGGAGCTGAAGTTTTTGTTTATATTTGCTGAACTTAAGCTTGATTATTCTAGGAGCTCCAACAGCTGAAGCTGCAAGTATTTATAGTCATATGTAAAACAGGAGGTAAGTCTTGAGCTCCAACAGCTGAAGTTGCACTTGCGAAGAAAACTTTCAGGAGTACTATTGCTGAAGTTCCCTAACCTAGGGGGAAGAATCGTGTTTCATTATCTGCCTGAGCATTGCTTTTGCCTCCTCATTCATTACATACTGGTACTTCACAATCTGTCCATCAATAGGGCTAACGGAAAGGTCATCCGAGGGAAAATCTTGTTTACTCATGCGTTTATTGTTGCCTTCCAACATTGATCGAGCAACTAATGCAAGTTGATTCAACAAGTCACTTGTCTAGTGAAGTGAAGTTTTCGTTACTGTAATAACACTTACACAAAGTCTCATGTGTTTGAGAGAGAAAAGAAGAAGAAGAGGATGCATCTGAAGTAGTCAAGATTAGGGTACAGGTTAAATAATTTTAAAAATATGAGTATAGGTTAAATGGGGGAACGCCCCGTGCAGTTTTTACATTTTCAGAAACGACTACTCCTTTCACTTCCATACTGTAAATTTGCTTTCGCAGGCTTCTTCCGGTTAGAGTATATCTATTTCATTATTTTTGCTTGTATTCTTTATCCTTGTATTCTTTTGTATAATTATCTCTTTTGCACCTGTAATTATCTCTTGCCCTCTCAATTGTTATCTCCTATAGCTATCTCTTTTACTTTATACGAGTCTCACCCAGCACAAATGACCTCCAGCCTAAATCCTTTATCGCGAATGGGAGACACCTTTTGCGAATGTGATGAACACCCGATACCAGCAAATCAACGAATTTAAAATATGCTTCGGGTGGTCTGAAACTCATCCGAGTCGCCTGGGACTCCGTCCAATCACGCACGCAAATCCATAAATGTAATTCGGAACATGCTCGAGGTCTCAAAACACATAAAATAACATCACAACCAAGAATTGCACCCCAAACTAAACTAATCAACTCTCCAAACTTCCAGCTTCTTTCAACTAATGTCGAACACGACAAATCATACTTAGACAATTCAGAATGGAAACAGATTTCACACACATGTCCAATATAGCACATACATATTCCATGGACTGGAATACCAATCGAGATTCAATATCACTGTTTGACTCGAAAGATAATAAATTCTTTGCAAGTGAATACAATCAAAATAAATCAAGGGTAAATCGTAATCGAAAATAATGAGACCTAGAAATGTGAATTATATATCTTATTGCTTTTGATAGATTGAATATTCTAGATAAGAAGAGATAGAGAGAGAAAGAGAGAGAGAAAACTTGTATTAGAAAAGATCCGATCCCCCTTTACAACATTGGGATCCTCCTTTATATAACAGGAGAACCCCCTCGAAATAATAAAATAATACAGAGGTAGGTCTCGTGCTTTCGAGGAGACGACGAGGCCTAAGGGCACGTTTTCACTCCGACATTCTTAGGTCGTACCCTCGCTTCGACTATTGCTTAGTCGTGGGTCGTAGCTATCGTAGTGGGCAGAATTTGACCCCATACAATTAGTCCCTCTGTTCGTTGGTGACGTAACGAAGTGCATCGCCGATGGACGGAACCATGAACCTTGTACTGGGAAAATTTTGGCCATGTCTGGAGACGACGACGTGGAGGGGTGATCATTTGAATCTGTTGATATATTGGCGCGCAATCCCTTCCCTAAAATGACATCACCATATGCAGGCGTCATCATTACGCGTGTTCCCGAGGAAGCACAAAAGGTGTTCTAATGCTTGGTTTCCCGCGCCTGTTTGGGCCTTGCCTCTTCGATTTCAACGCCACCCAATCCTATTAATGTCACGACCCGAATTTCCCACCATCGGGCGTCGTGATGGCGCCTACTAACGGAGCTAGGCCAGCCAAACATTAAACATACTCTAACCAATCTCAACAATATAATATACTGGAAAACAATTAAATAAATGCGGAAGTCTTTAAGTTTAATAAAATGAAATCGATTGCGGAAGTTAATAACACATCACTACCCAAAATCTGGTATCACTAGCTCATAGACTACTAAAGAGTATTGCATACAAGTCTGAATGAAAGAAAATACATATGTCTGTCTCGGAACGATGAAAACAAACTGAAATAAAGGAAAGGGACTTCGGCCTGCGAACGCCAGCTAGGCTACCTCGAGAGTCCCTGGA